>VBSK01000358.1:0-10801 GCA_006112555.1 Tuber indicum
TTGGTTACCTTGAATGCCTGGAACTCCCGTTCCAGGGTGAGGTCTCTTTCTAGGGCTTCTCGTTGCAATTGAGAGGTTACTCCTCGTGATGCTCATGTCGAGCATCTTGCTGCGCTAACTTAGCAGGCAATCTCCTTCGCCAACTGGGTCTGGAGGTCCCGAACGTTGGCTTCCACCAGGACAATTGTTGCAATACGAGTGTCATCTCGCTGTCATGCAAATCTTGCCTTCCAATAATTGCTTTTGGACTTTGATAACCCTTTGCATTTCCTGAGAATCTGCAGAGAGGATTTCAAATGCAATATTGGAGGTTGTCGATACTGGTGGAAATGTCTGACGGATCTGACCCAATAACTATTCCTAACCGGGCTTCGAGTCTTGCGAGATCGACGGCGTGGGTATTCGGACGTGGTGTAGTAGATCTGGAATGAGGAGATTGTTGTTGCTCTCGATGTCGGCGCAATGCTAGGGGTCCTTCACCTCTTCGTGGATTCGAAGAGCTGGATCGAGAGAGGGGGGATTACTGAAGGCACTGGGACTATTGTCCCCTGAAGTATCCATCGGTTCCCCTGGGCCGATTTGCTTTGGAGGCTGCGACATCTCTTTTCTCTTTGTGCTCGTATTCGAGCTAACAAGCCGGAGTGTTGGAGGCAATGGTTTTATGGATATAGGGCTAGACACTTGGTGTCTCGCCGTATCGTGCGGTGAGGAGGTGATGTGAAACCGTGGTTCACTCGTAGGTAGAGAGCCTTGGTAAAAAGGAGATTAACATATACTGTTAGGCGGAGACAACCGGTATAGACTTATGGTTGTCTAGGCCAATCGGAATTCTTTCGTATAGACGGAGATTTGTCTAGGAAGGCTCTGAAGCAACTCGTTTCGTTTATGACTACTAAGAGTGCAAGAAAGTAGGATAGAATCGTAAAAAAACAATATTATATTGTTAAGGTCTCTTCTCCGTTGCTTGATAATCTAAAGCTTGGGAGGCACTTC
Source organism: Tuber indicum (assembly GCA_006112555.1). NCBI lineage: Eukaryota > Fungi > Ascomycota > Pezizomycetes > Pezizales > Tuberaceae > Tuber > Tuber indicum. The sequence continues at coordinate 994 of VBSK01000358.1, forward strand.
GATATTTATATTCCGCGTCTGAGTGTTCGCGGACTACATCTATCTAGCATACAAAATATGTACCTCTTCAAATCTAATGCGCAACGTCGGGTTCTCCATGATAGTGCGAACACCGGGAGACCCTGAGAAACCATCACACCATCTTCAGTAATTACTATTTCTTGCCCGGGAGACATACTTGTCACCATAGTAATTATCCGATCCTCAGAGTCTATAGACCTGTAGCCGAGTTCTCAAGTCGAACTCTGTTGGCTCCAATAGTTCTCTTCGTTACCAAGAGGATCAATCTTGATACGAGACTGCATATGCAGATATGCCGGAGTCGGTGACTTCTAGTTGTGATAACTCAACAACTAACCGATAGAATTCATTCTGATGACTCTCTTCTCATAGAGGAGAGGCCATTCTATTGAATAGTCTCATAATCCTCGGTCGGCAACTCCTGGTTGTTCTATGTAGAGGGGTGGACCTTCGTGTTGTGTTGGTTGTAAATCCCGCAACTGCGGTACACCTCTTATCATAGTTGCAACACTCCTCGAAGCTCGCTGGCTTCTTTGGTAGTGTTTCCAGGAGCTCTAGACTCTTTCTAATCGTCGAAGGGTGGATGTGAATGCATTGGTTCGTTATCCCGAACCTCCTAACATTCATCTCATGACCTTTGCGCGAAAACGTCCCGTTACTTACGGCCCGTATCAAAGATGTCATATCTTTGAAGCCTTGTAACTCCCTGAGTAGTTGACGGATTGACTTCGTTCCACTTCTCAGGTCTTGCCAGAGGTCCCCTCTTATATATCCTGCGAACAGCTTTCGGTCGGACGGACGGCAGCGACGTATACGGTGTTATTCTGACACCTTTAATTCTGTGACCATATAGTCACAGGACGCAACAAAGGTTGATGTGTATGATGACGTCCGGGCCCCGTAAGGGGGCCGGAGGGGGGTGTTGGAGACTAAGATTCTCGGTTTCGGGTAAAGTTACCCTACCTAAGGTACCCCTAGGCTATCGGAATCGGGTACTCCTAACATGAGCTCCCTCCTCTTGGGCTTCGCCTCGAATGCCCCTTTGGTACAAAATAAAAATTAAACATAAAATTTTAAATATTAAATAATAAAAACTTAAACATTAATCATTTAAGGACCCGATGAAAGCAGGGTAAAAAAACTTTCCGCGTTTGCTTGGCCACGGCAAGAAAACCTTATCTTCATCGTCCTTCCTCTGCCCGTCGTGGCATTTCCGGGTTATCGCGATGAAATTCATCCACCAATTCTCTCGCATTGTCCATCCCCGTCGCAGGTTCCCAAGTGTTCTCATCTTCGGAACAGCCCTGCCATTTAACGAAGTACCATAGCTCGCGCATCTGTTGATAGCGGCCACGGACTCTTTTCCTGTAAGAGCGTATTTCGCTTCTTACAATCTTTTCTATCTCCCATTGTAGGTCGCCTTCGATATCTTCGGGTTCCCTGGGAGGTTGTTGTCGGTCTGCTCGTACCGACTCTCTGTACGGTTCTAACAGAGAAACATGGAATACTGGGTGTATATTCCAACGATCCGATATGTTGAGTTTGAATGCCGGCTTCCTCGTTTTTCCAGAATCACGAAGGGTCCATAAAGTTTTGGGCTTAACTTTTTGGACTTCCGGCGGGTGCGAATATTCTTTGCGTTTAACATTACTTTATCGCCGGGTTTGAAGTCTGGTTGTTGCTTGGCCTTTCTATCATAATACTTGGCCATGGCTTCTCGTGTCTGTTCGAGTGATTGCCGTGCTTGCTCATGAATCGTTTTTATCCAGTTTGCGTAAAGGGTTGCTCCTGGATTATGCGCTTCGCGCTCCTTCATCCATTCCGTTTGCGGATGGAATCCATAGTTTGCATAGAATGGGGTCATTCCGTGTGCATTGGTTGCCGAGTTGTTGTAGGCATGTTCGGCTAGGGTAGGAGCTGATACCAATCATCCTGATCGTAATTGACAAAACTTCGTAAGTAACCTTCCAGCACTTGGTTGGTTCTTTCAGTTTGTCCGTCCGTTTGTGGATGGTATGCAGTTGACATCCTCCTTTTTATATCTAATGCTTTACACAATGATTCCCAAAATTCTCCTGCAAACTTCGAGTCCATATCTGAGACAATCTCTGATGGTAAGCCGTGTAGCTTCCATATCTCCTTCGTGAAGGCGGTAGCGACATCTTTCGCAGTCGCTGTCCCCTCTAGTCCGATGAAATGGGCCATCTTAGTGAACCGATCAACCACTACCATTATTTGGGTACATCCTTGACTTTGCGGTAACTGTGTTATAAAGTCCACGGAAATGGATGCCCAAGCTGCATATGGTATTGATAGTGGTTGAAGTAGACCATACTTGCGTGGCGTGGTGACTTGTTGTGTTGACAATCGTCACATGACCGTACATAATCGTTTACCCAATTTGCCAAGCCCTTCCAATAAAAGTCTCGCATGATGATTTCGAGAGTTTTTTCTTGTCCGAAGTGTCCTGCAATTTTTGCGTCGTGACACCCTTCGGCTATTGTGGTATAAAGGCTTTGGTTGTTTGGTACGAATAGTCTTTGTTTATAGTAAAGCAAGTCATCGGTTAGGGTCCAATCCTTCGGGAAAGGTTTGTCCTTGTCTCGGAGATTTTCCAACTCTTTTCTTCGCTTGAGCCATTCCTTATCGCCGGGAATGGCCTTCTGAATCTGCTCCAGAAATTCGGGATTGAATTTCTTCAATTCTTTGCGGGCTAGTATAGTACTAGTCATGAGGGTTCGTTCAGGTATTTCGGCTGCGTCATACCAGTGTTTATTCTGATCCTTTGACGCATGGAGCTGGCTGACTACTGGTTCGATTTCCTGAATAGTCATAGCTCTTGTCGCAATATCTGTGCTACCAAATCCCGCCGTACCTCTTTCAGTTTCGTCCAGGTTATCTATTTCCATCATATCAGCGGTACTAATCTTTTCTATCACTAGTTGGGCGATACGATCCCCTTCTTTGATGTGACAGTCCGCATCTCGGTGGTTGAATAGTAGAACTTTGAGTTCTCCGGTGTAATCCGCATCAATTACTCCGGCACCTGTTGAAATCCCGCTTTTAACGGCTAACCCGCTTCTGGGAGCAATTCTTCCGTATGTTCCAACCGGTAGTCCCACTGCTATTCCGGTTCCGACTACTAGCTGTCCCCTTGCTGGGACTATATCTTGCAGAGCGTAGAGATCATGGCCTGCTGCCATTCTTGAGCCCTTGGTTGGAAGCCTTGCTCTTGTGTCTAACCTTTTGACCCGAATAACGGAATTGGGATCATTCCATTTGGGTTCCTCTTGGATGTCATCTGCACATATATCGCCTTCAGGGTTTCCTGCAAGTAAGCAGATTCGAATTTCCCCCATCTTAGTTCTCGTAACCGAACTGATTTGGAAATGTTCAGGCTTCAAGATCGCTTGTTCGCGATGTGCAGCTCCCTCCTCAGGACGGTACTCCGGCCGTCGACTGAGTGCATCCGGTTTTCCACCTCTGGTGCCTGGGCGGTAGACAATTTTGAAATTGTAGTCTGCGAGCTTTTGTGCCCAGCGGATCTGGCGACCGCTCCAGACCTTTGAGGTGAGGAAATATTGGAGGTTTTGGTGATCGGTGTAGACAGTAACCGGCTTTTCGGTGCCAACCAAGTATTGGCGCCATTCTTTGAATGCTTCTAGGATCGCCAATAGTTCTTTATCGTGGATCTCGTAATTCCGCTCCGCGGAGTTTAGTTTGCGGGAATGAAACGCCACTGGATGGAGTCGTTTCTCCACAAACTGCGATAAGACGCATCCTAAAGCGAAGTCGCTAGCGTCTGTTTCCACGACCGTTTCTCTTTCGGGAAAGAAATGGTGTAGAATAGGGGCAGAAGTAAATCTTCTCTTAAGTTCTTGAAAAGCTGCCTCTTGTTCCGGGCCCCACCGGAACTTTTTCGGATCGCCCTTCAATGTTTCCGTGATTGGAGCACAGATTTTAGAGAAGTTTTCTATAAAGCGTCGGTAAAAATTCGCAAATCCTTGGAATATCTGGACTTCCTTAACCGACTTGGGTGGTTTCCAATCCAATACGGAGTCCACCTTTCGGGTGCTCATAGACACCCCATCAACGGCTACTATGTAGCCTAAAAATTCCACCTCTTTTACATGGAAGAAGGATTTCTTAATTGAAATCGCGAGTTGGAAATCCGCTAATTTTTGCAGAACTTTTTTACCAACTCGATATGTTCTTTCTCGGTTCTTGAGTAGATGAGAATATCGTCGAGGTAGCAGACCACACCTTGGTCAAGATGTTCTCGGAGAACTTCGTTCATCATGTCTTGGAAAGTTGCCGGAGCATTAGCTAGTCCAAAAGGCATTACGTTGTACTCGTAGTGCCCGTATCTTGTTCGGAAGGCTGTTTTCCATTCGTCCCCTTCCTTTATCCGAATCAGGTTATAACCATCTTTTAAATCAATCTTTGAAAAGATGGTTGCTCCTGCCACTCGATCGCGTAGTTCCGACATTAGTGGTAACGGGTACTTGTTTAAGATGGTGATCTTATTTAAGTTCCGGTAATCCACTACCAAACGTAGTCGGCCATCAGCCTTCGGTGTAAAAAGGATTGGTGCACCGAATGGCGACTGACTTCGCTTGATTTTTCCTTGTCGGATCATCTCTTGAGGTAATCGCGTAGGAGTTTTAGTTGTTTCTCGGATAGTGGATAGATGGGTCCCCAAGATGGTTTCGCTCCGTCAACTAACTTGATTTCGTGATCAAATGTTCTCCTTGGTGGTAGCCTCGCCGAAGTTTGCGGTAGGAAGAGCTTCTTGAATCCCCAGTAGTGTTTGGGGAGTGAGTCGAAGCTAACTTCATTCGGATCTTCGATGGCACCAATTCTTCCAATTTGAATTGCATTCTCATCCCAGGCTACCGTTTCGTCGTATTCGAACATGTCTGCGATTCCTTCATCTTCTTCTTCCACACATGTAGTTTTACATTTGGGTCTTTGAATTCCCAGTTATCGGGATCCCCAATGTTCGATAGGGGGTGTTCTGAATGCCACCACCCAAACGGGATAATCATCCCATAGTCTCCTGCTGCTGCGATTTCGCACGCAACTTCGGATAAGTGTTTGTTGCGTCCAATTTCAAGCCATAATGGACGCGTATAAAATTTTCCTCCCGATGGAGATGGTACTCCATCGAAGCCTTGAATAGCGACCGGATTCGGTCTTTCTGTGAACGGAATTTTTAATTCCTTAACGAGGTCTTTGTTAATCAGGAACACGTTGGATCCTGAGTCTAACAGAACACGGATTTTTATCCTTTGTCTGTTTGGATTCATAACATGGATATGAGCATATCCCTCGGGACAGCCATATCGTGTGGGTTTTGGCGCGTCAAACGCGCGTCTTTTGGATGAGGGGTCGAACCGTCGTCTTTTCGTTTCGACATGTCTGAGGTTTGATAACAACTAGGATGTTTGTTACCGCGCCCGCGCAGTTTCGACCATACAGGTCTCCTCAGACAAACTGGTTTCCTATTAATAAAGAAAATTCCAAATCCCTACTCGGCGTTTCACCGATACACTTGATAGTGCACGACCAGTTCTCAGGCTGGATGCCTCTCCTTTCTCTCATACTTAGGGCCTTGGTGGTAACGAGGTTGATTTCTTGCGAAATCTATTGTTCCTCTCCAATTCCTTTTCCCTTAAGGATTGGTTTGATCTTCCAACCAGAAACAGCTGTGTGTGCAACATAGAGGTATCCCCGGCGCTGTCCAGCTGGTACAACTTCCCGGATACGTGTCCTGCAACTCCGCCATGTTTCAGGGGTTAAGATCCCGTCACGTGGTATGGTCGTCCGTACCATCCTTCACCAACCCTAAGAACTAACTGGGAGTGGAAAACGCTTGTGGGTAAGGTCTGCGGAATAACTAGTGTACTGGAGAGACTAACTAGTTTACTCGCTGCTCTTGTCCGGGCGCTTGAACCATCCCCTCTTTCCGACATAACTCAGCTTCAGGACTGATAGGTTCGGGAAGGTGGGCTTGCGCAGTCTTTCAGGCCGATTTCATCGTCATGAATTCGGCAACCCTTCTGACTGGAGGTCTCTTACCCACGCCCTACTTAATATGCCTGCTTGCTGGTATGGATAGGATGCCTGGTCAAGGTGTTATTTTGGTTCCCGCTGACCCTGGCGGACTACCCAGACGAAAATACCGCTGGTGCTTGGTTCCGTTCACTAACTTCACCCCAGCCCCGGGGGGTTCCCAATTTCGATTCCGGTTCGTATCCTAACGAACCCCGACTACCCAAACGCCGTCGCCGTTGGTGCCACATGAGGTGACCTAAGTCATTTCCTCATCTTCGCCTAGTTCCCAAAGTTTGTTTCCTCTAGGTGTTTGGGCGGCGGAAATGTTGCGGGGACGGTGTACCGTAGCTACCGTCCTAGCCCTATGTCTAATGGGGAGAGTAGGTCGCTCTGCCCTTGTAGTAGACACCTTAATTTGTCCCCAGCATGTTTTATAGTCGTGGTTTTTCTTTCCACAACGAGTGCATATGCCGTCTTTATTTCGTTCGTCGATGACGGACTGGGGAATTCCTTCATGGGCTTTTTTGAAGTTGGTATGCGTTTGTTTATTGACTCCGCCGGGTCTTTTCGCCGGTTTATCGGGTTCCGGTTCCCTTCTTCGCTTTTTGGAGGGACCACCGCCTTTGATTTGGGGCTTCTCCTTCTTAAACCTGGGTTTGTCAGGTTTCTTATCTTCGGAAGAAGTTTTCACGGGTTTTGGTCTATCCCGTAACAGATGGTCCCGTTCCTTTAGTTCCTCCTCTTCTCGGCCTGCCTTCCTGAGTGCTGCTTCCCATTCTGCATCGGTATCGAAGGTCTTTAGGGACAGGCGTAAACGTATGCTGGCTGGTAACTTTTTTTCCATCGCCAGACGCCATGCGGGGCCAGTTATTTTGGCCTTCGTATTAAGGTTGGTCATGATTTGGACGTAGTTTTGAATATTATCTTTATATTCAACTTTCTCCATATCACGGACCGCTTTTCGTCCCTCTTCAATTGATGCGAACCGTTCTGTGAACTCGTGGTCGAATCGTGTCCAGGTTGCCAGGCCGGCATCTTGCTCCACTCCATGGAGTCCATCCATAGCCCTACGGTACCACATTGCTACCGGGTTGACTAACTCCCCTTTAGTTCTTCCTAGTGCGAAGATGACCCTTTCTCGGTCACTATCCCAAGTTCTAGGATTTCTTTCGAAGTAGTCCACACATTGTAGTAACCAATAGCGAACGCATTGTGAAGGCTTTGCTTCGAAAAATGGGGGTGCATCAGCCGGTCGTTTTGTGGTTAATGCAAAGGCTTCCGCCAGTACATCGGCTGTTCCACGTTGTTCGGGTGTCAATCCGCGGCTAAATCTGGATGGGCCTCCACCACGTCTTCCTCCGTTTCCTCCTTCATCATCACTCCCATCATCATCTGGGTCACCCCCTGGTGCCGCAGGGATGGGAGGTTCTCCTTCTCTTTGCTTTCCCTTATCTCGGGAAGGCCCCTCTGGAGGTTGAGTCTCCTCTCTTGCTTCTGCCCAACTTTCAGGGACCGATTCCAACGCTACTTGTCGACCAGTAGGTCGATTTTGTGTGATCTCTGTTACCCGCTCTGTCAGTAGTCCGAGAGTATCCATGATACGAGTTTGATCTCGTTGTATCGTTCGGGTAAAGTCACTGTAGCTCTGAGCCTCGCGTTCTTGTCTTTCGGCGAGGTTAGATATCATGGCTCGAAGAGTCATGTTTTGTTGGAATTGGTTATCCTTGAATGCCTGGAACTCCCGTTCCAGGGTGAGGTCTCTTTCTAGGGCTTCTCGTTGCAATTGAGAGGTTACTCCCTCGTGATGCTCATGTCGAGCATCTTGCTGCGCTAACTTAGCAGCAATCTCCTTCGCCAACTGGGTCTGGAGGTCCCGAACGTTGGCTTCCACCAGGACACACTGTTGCAATACGAGTGTCATCTCGCTGTCATGCAAATCTTGTCCTTCCAATAATTGCTTTTGGACTTTGATTAACCCTTTTGCATTCTCCTGAGAATCTGCAGAGAGGGTTTCAAATGCAATATTGGAGGTGTCGATACTGGTGGAAATGTCTTGACGGATCTGCCCAATAACTATTCCTAACCGGGCCGCGAGTCTTGCGAGATCGACGGCGTGGGTATTCGGACGTGGTGTAGTAGATCTGGAATGAGGAGATGTTGCTCTCGATGTCGGCGCAATGCTAGGGGTCCTTCCACCTCTTCGTGGATTTCGAAGAGCTGGATCGAGAGAGGTGGGATTACTGAAGGCACTGGGACTATTGTCCCCTGAAGTATCCATCGGTTCCCCTGGGCCGATTTGCTTTGGAGGCTGCGACATCTCTTTTTCTCTTTGTGCTCGTATTCGAGCTAACCAAGCCGGAGTGTTGGAGGCAATGGTTTATGGATATAGGGCTAGACACTTGGTGTCTCGCCGTATCGTGCGGTGAGGAGGTGTTGTGAACTGTGGTTCACTCGTATGTAGAGAGCCTTGGTAACAAGGAGATCTAACAATATACTGTTAGGCGGAGACAACCGGTAAAGACTTATGGTTGTCTAGGCCAATCGAGATTCGTTTGTATAGACGGAGATTTGTCTAGGAAGGCTCGGAAGCAACTCGTTTCGTTTATGACTACTAAGAGTGCAAGAAAGTATAATAGAATCGTAAAAACAATATTATATTGTTAAGGTCTCTTCTCCGTTGCTTGATGATGTCTTAAGCTTGGGAGGCACTTCGATATTTATATTCCGCGTCTGAGTGTTCGCGGGCTACATCTATCTAACATACAAAATATGTACCTCTTCAAATCTAATGCGCAACGTCGGGTTCTCCATGATAGTGCGAACACCGGGAGACCCTGAGAAACCATCACACCATCTTCAGTAATTACTATTTCTTGCCCGGGAGACATACTTGTCACCAATAGTAATTATCCGATCCTCAGAGTCTATAGACCTGTAGCCGAGTTCTCAAGTCGAACTCTGTTGGCTCCAATAGTTCTCTTCGTTACCAAGAGGATCAATCTTGATACGAGACTGCATATGCAGATATGCCGGAGTCGATGACTTCTAGTTGTGATAACTCAACAACTAACCGATAGAATTCATTCTGATGACTCTCTTCTCATAGAGGAGAGGCCATTCTATTGAATAGTCTCATAATCCCTCGGTCGGCAACTCCTGGTTGTTCTATGTAGAGGGGGTGGACCTTCGTGTTGTGTTGGTTGTAAATCCCGCAACTGCGGTACACCTCTTATCATAGTTGCAACACTCCTCGAAGCTCGCTGGCTTCTTTGGTAGTGTTTCCAGGAGCTCTAGACTCTTTCTAATCGTCGAAGGGTGGATGTGAATGCATTGGTTCGTTATCCCGAACCTCCTAACATTCATCTCATGACCTTTGCGCGAAAACGTCCCGTTACTTACGGCCCATGTCAAAGATGTCTCTTCTTTGAAGCCTAGTAACTCCCTGAGTAGTTGACGGATTGACTTCGTTCCACTTCTCAGGTCTTGCCAGAGGTCCCCTCTTATATATCCTGCGAACAGCTTTCGGTCGGACGGACGGCAGCGACGTATACGGTGTTATTCTGACACCTTTAATTCTGTGACCATATAGTCACAGGACGCAACAAAGGTTGATGTGTATGATGACGTGCGGGCCCCGTAAGGGGGCCGGAGGGGGTGTTGGAGATCAAGATTCTCGAACTCGGGTAAAGTTACCCTACCTAGGGTACTCCTAGGCTATCGGAATCGGGTA
>VBSK01000359.1:0-10663 GCA_006112555.1 Tuber indicum
AACACAGTACAGCAATTGAGGAAATAGCAAGATCCACCCATACCTGCCGCCACCTGGCCTCAGACAAAGATGAAGTTGGCATAAGGTCATCATTCCACGGCATCTCCACCTCAGTCCCCTCTACTACTCTCTGAGGGGTTCCCCACACTGCAAGTCGGAGATAGAGGAGTTCAACACTGGCATTTACCTTCCCCGCCCACCCAGGGGGCTCACTACACTACAGGACACCCAACGCGCGGGCAAGCAGCGTCTACCATGGTCATCACTATTCCGGCAGCAGAGACAGCACAGATAAAGCCCCTCACAGAGGCCTCTCACTCTTTGGTAAAAGTTTTAAGGTCCAGCGCTGTAACGAGACTCCACTGAGTACTATTACAAGTAGCCAAACCTACACCCATACCGGAGTCAAGAGACTACCGCGGTAGGGCTGGCGGTAGACTAAGGTCTACCAGGTGGAGGTACCGGTGGTTAGGTACCTCAGTCGGGCATGCTAGGCCATACCAAAGGTACATAGGTCCTAGTAATGGTTGGGGGTTACCCTACTCTGTAGGGTAACCCAAGTAGTCAATTTGGGAGTTACCCTGAATTACTCGACGGAGAGTCCAGGTAAAGTTACCCTACTCTGTAGGGTAACTCGGGGTACAGTTACCCTACCTTCGGACCAGGTTACCCTGCCTTGGGCCACGGGTTACCCTGCTATGGAGTCAAGTTACCCTACCTTGAAAGTAACTTGTTACGCAGGACTTCGGGGAAGTTACTAGATTGTTTGTCACGCGAAACTACATAGGGTGTTCGATTCTCAGGTGTTGTGCGGATCACTCCCGCACAACCAGTTGAGCTCCGAACAAGCTGTAACTTGGAGGTGTGGTTGCTAACACCCCCCTCCGGCCCCGTTATAAGTCCCTAGCGTCATGGGCTACAGCCTGAAGAGTTGCTGTAAGTCTAGCAAAAGTCTCCAAGTGGAGATGTTGCCGTAACTCCGTATGCGCTCACGCCGTCCGTCCGACCGGAAGCTGTCCGCAGGATATATGAGGGGGAAAGGAGAACCTGGAGAATAGCCTCCAGGTGGTTTCGTGTAAAACGGACCAAAACTGACGGAGTAATACTGCTTTGAAGTCAAGAGTAGTATGTGAGGTTACCGGAGGCCAGTAGGCGAGGTAACCGAAGTCCGTTGCCCCGAAAGTGTAATAGTATTGGAGAATCGTTAAGGACTCTAAGACACTAGTCTAGGGCCACGATATGACCTACTTCTAGGAGGGTTGACTGTGGGTAGCGCCTATTGGTAGTCAACCTCCGGAGTGGTCTATCGGGGGAGCTACGTGGCTATCATCCGGAATGATATGGAAATGAGTAGAACCGGATAGATGTTCAGGGGCTGCGAATGCTTGTAGAAGACTAAGTGTATATGGGTAGAGAGTTCCATAGTTGGTATAGTATCCGCACGGGCATGACAGCTCGCCACTGGCATGACCACGATATGAAGAGTTTTTACTCCTGCGGTTGCATTGGAGATGCAGCGGCTAAAACACTTCTATCGGGCAGATGTTAGAACACCACCGAGTGGTCTAGTTCGCTACGGAGGATCGTTGGTCCGACCCGTAGAGGTTGGCTAGACAGCCCACGGGAGTTGGGTGCTCACGAACGCAGGGTAGTGATGGGGAGTAACTGGCAGCATACCAAAACCTACTTAAGTATATGCGAGTTCTCCTCTACTCTGGCAATCAACTACCTCTCGAGACAAGGACTTAATTGAGTAAAGCTGCGGCTTAACGATATTAAGTTTTACCGTTTTATTTTTTCAACGCTCTGCTGTTGATTATCTTTATCTTATTTCTGAAAGAATACTTCGGTGCGGTCGCATCCTCGGGATCCATCTTCCCAGAGGGAGCCCCCGTTACAGTATATCGTTAAGCGAAGACCTCGCTTAACTCTTCCTACTCTTGAGATTTGTTGGTATTGACCTCCTTGAATTGACATAGTTTGAGTACGAGTCGCTGGTCTGGTACCAGAAGCATCGGGTGGAAATTACTATGTCGAACCAAGCCGGTCACTTCGATCCTGCCGCGGCGGCAGCCCACCAATGGCATATGCGGCGTGAAGCATTTGCGGATGCCAAAGGCCTTGGTTGGGAACCCATTGAACTTGTCCTTAATGCTACCAATATCGACCTTCCCGACGATGCCGAGGAAATTGTGGTCGAAGACCCTGCGCGGTTATTCGAATCGTTTACACAGCAGAAGCTTGCGATTCCGGTAGTGCCAGAAAGGCAAGGTCAAGGGTTTAGTCTTGCGGATTTTACTAGGGAAGTCATGGAACCCTACATCCTTCTTGAAGTTACAAAACAGATGAAGGAAGCTCAAAGCCAGATGCAATACTGGAATGAGCAGGCGCAGACTAAGTTTAAAATAGAGATGGTTACGGCGGCTACGGAGTGGATGCGGAAACAACAGAAGTTGTTCATACGGCAAATTAGTGACACACGTGCGCTAGCCAAGAGGATAGCGGCGTTGGAAGAGGCTGCCCGTACAGGGCATCAGATTGATCATGACAATGATACGATCATGACAGTGGCACCTCCGATGGAGAAGCGTCCCGCGGTCAACTTTGCGGAGACCCTAACCGCTATGTTGACCAATCCCTCATATCAGGCATACTTGACTGAATTAGGAGTACAGATAGCGGGTCAACAGCCACGAGCTCTAGTCTCTCCTCGTCGTTCCCCCTTCCACGAACAGCTCGAAGAAGCACTCGCCCCGGTATCTCAAAGGAGAAACCGACGGACTCCTAGCCCTGCTACAGGCTCTCGTCCGGCGATAGTGGTCATAGGGTGGATAAGTCCAGAGTCCCTCCTCCACCTCCGCAACCTGGTCGGGATCAGGTAGACTTGACAGGAGTCACTGATACCCCGACACCCTCTACCAATGTCCCTGTGCCAGACCGACCTTACCAGGCGGCTGTGAATACACCTCTCCCAAAGCCAGGACAAGCTCCTGTTATCATTGAACCTGCTCCCCTGCCTCCCATGCCTTCCATGCCTAAGTTACCTGGTGCGCCCAGGAAACCTACTGATGCAAATGAGTTTTTTGACAAACTTAGGCAAGGACAATATAACAAGTCCGGGGGTGAATGGGGTATGTGGGGTGCTCCGGAGAAAGAACGGGTCCGAAGGCCTTTGTCGCCGGGGGTTACGGCCTTCTGTTACACTGGTTGTACGGTCGTGGGAGGACCTCACTTTCCAAAGGCCACACATGCACTCAACTGTCCTAACAGTCGTTCGAGTCAAGTGTACCGGAAGCCTGAGGAAGTAGGTTCGAAGATGAAAAAGCCCAAATGTTCTTATTGTGGTTCACGGTTGCACGTGGGACCTCCGGCAATGCCGGAAAGCTGTCTGGAATTCCAGCAGTTTGTTCAGGGTCGGTATGGGGTAACTCCGAGTGCTTCTGGAGCTATTCCATTACCTGACCCACCTCCAATGCCTTTGTCTCGTCAGGGGGTGGTTCCCCAAGAGGACAGACAAGGGGAAAGGGAGGACTCCTTTGACGGGTATGATAGACCCTCTGGAGGCCCTGGCAGAAATGCCGGTGGCGGCGGAGATCAACTCCCGCCTGGCGGAAACGTTGGTGCTGGCGGAAACCCGGGTGATTCCAGTTCCTCCAGTAGCAGTGATGACGATGATGCCGACTCCATACCCGATTTCTCTGAGTTTCTGGGGAGGCGGAAGCCAAACTGGAGCGAGAAAAAGAAGAGACGCTATGACCGCGGAGCACGAAGGTTGCTACGAGCTTTCTTGCAGATGAGTGGGCAGCTGGAGCTAGTCAGCCAGCCGGTAACTCCACCCCTTCAGGGGGAAAGCCAAGAAAGCCCGCGAAGTTAGGTGATGTAACTCCCTTCAAAGGAGATACAACCGATACCCAGCGGTTCATTAGCGATGTGGAAATCAAGTTCGAATACTTCCGAGAATCAGTCACGGAAGATATGGACAAAATCAGCTTGGTTATCCCTCTTCTTCAAGGCACTGCCAAAACTTGGTACATGGGCCTACACCGGTACGTCAGCGAGGACGGTGCACGCCGGGTGGGTATGCCGTTTGACCCCAACCATGAGTTTCGTACATGGGAAGGATTTAGGAAACGGCTAATGGCAAGTTTCGGTGCCCATGTTGATCGGGACCGCGCTCTAAGCGAGTGGACGAAGCTGCAGATGAAGCCTGGTCAGGTTGACCAGTACTTAGACTCGGTAATGGATCTGATTGTCCAATTGGGTTATACGGACCCTACGATGATCAAAGACAAGATCCGGATGACAATGACATCCCAACTACGGAATGTCTGGGCACAAAAGACACCTCATCCTACCGATGTGTCCGAGTACATGGACCTTCTGCGGAAGACGGGCCACGCCCTCCAAGACAATATCACTTTCAGCGAGACAGTTACGAAAAGCCGAAGTGATAACCAGGGCAAGAGCGAGGAGAGGTTGTCAACCTCGAGGAAACAACCGAAACGGAAGGAAAAGGGTTCGGGTAAGCCCAACCCTAGGCGCTCCTTATCTTCTGCGGGTACATCCCAGAAGCAAGGGAATTCTGAGCATGCTAATGCCCATAAGAATATCCCGTCTACGCTTATCGATAAGCGCAAGAAGGAGTCGCAGTGCACACGATGTGGAAAACCGGGTCACTTTTGGCGGAAATGTTTCTCCACCGACCCTGTTGTTAGTTCAGCCAAAGGGGTTAAAGCGATAACCAAAAAGAGGAAGGCTGAAGATGCAGAAGTCAATGAAGCATCAAACAACAAAGTCCGTCGCATCGAAGCACCACCTTCAAAGAAGTTATTGGAAATCCGAAAGTCATCTCCCGAGATTATGGAGGTTGATACGGATGCTGAGGAATAGGTAAGTTCCTTTCCTTGCAGCGAAATAACAAGACACTGACATAACTCTAGGAAGTTATGTGAAGGGCTCCGAGAGTAAGCATGCCCCGAGAAATCCTGCAGTCAATACATAGACTGACCAGGCCTCTTAGATGTTCTGGGCCGCAGCGGTCTGCGAAGGAACGAGGCAGGTGGAGGATTTGGGTCAGCACGGGAATTCTCTTTGGGTGTTTGTCTTGGTTTATTTCTCCTTTGTATTCTTGTTATGTTACTGCGGGAATATATCATTTCCTTACTTCGATGGATTATTTCCTTAGTATTGGAAGCGAAATTGTTTTCTTTTGTTAGACTAGTTCTTTTCACATCAAGCAGGCCTTGATTCGAGCAATGAAATTTTGTTATCAAGTTTACCTGAGGAGGGTTCAGTACCCGAAATCATGCTGGCGTGATAGTAAACACCCTAGCTATTGATATACCGTGATTTGAAACCTTAACATTTTGACCCGTTGTGGCCACTCTTGTGTCGAAAGGCAAGAGACTCCGTTAAACATGCTTCTAAAAGAAAACTCAAGAAAGAAGGCGCGGCTTTCAGGCCCCCCAAAACATATAAAGTCTATCCGAGTTCGAGTTAGACTAGAATGGCGTTGTGGCGCGAGAGACAGTGCAGCCGAGGCTGTGTTATTGTTGGATAGTGGCGCTACTGGCGCAGTGCTTAGCACACGATGGGCTAAGGAAACACAAGTTCCTTGTGTCCGGAGAAAGGTTGCTGCTCCAATAAAGGATGCTAGCGGGAATGACATTCCTAACTCAGGGCTTCATTACACTAAGACCCTGAAGATGCGTATTGGCGATCATGTCAATGACATGAGATTTGAACTGGCGGACATGTCCGATAAGAAGATTGATGGTTATCTTCCAATGTCATGGCTCCATGAACATAATCCCGACATAGACTGGGAAACACGCAGCTTCACTTGGAGGTCTGTATTGTGTAAGGCTAGATGCCTTGTGGGCCAGAGACGGTTAGAATTTATAACCGAAGAAGAGCTATTGGCAGAAGACCAAGCTCAGGTATATCTTCTTGGATATGCGCAGTTCACTGGTGAAGACGGGAAAGACATTGCCCTAAGTCTTCTACCAGAATATAAGGACTATGGCGATATATTTAGCCAACAAAGGATAGATGCGTTACCAGAGCACTCAGAGTATGATCACAAGATCGAGTTAATGCCTGAGACAGCACCTCCCTTTGGTCCTATATATCCATTGTCTGAAAACGAGCTCAAGATTCTGAGGGAGTATCTCAATGAGATGCTGGCAACGGGAAAGATACGGAGATCTAGTTCCCCTGCCGCAGCCCCAATCCTCTTTGTACCCAAACCTGATGGGTCATTGAGGTTATGTATTGATTACCGAGGGCTTAACAAGATTACGGTGAAGAATAAATATCCTTTACCACTGATGAATGAGCTGCGTGATAGACTTGGAAAAGCCACTGTCTTCACTAAGTTGGACTTGAAGAATGGCTATTATCTCCTCCGAATGGCAGAAGGAGAAGAATGGAAGACAGCTTTCCGCTGTCGTTATGGGTTGTATGAATATACGGTAATGCCGTTTGGGCTATGTAACGCCCCATCTACTTTCCAGAGTATGATAAATAAAATCTTTCATGATTTATTAGACGAAGGAGTCATCGCCTATATAGATGACATCCTAATATACTCAGAGACCATCGAAGAACATGTCTCACTCGTTAGGCGAGTTATGGAAAGACTGCGCAAGGCTAGGCTTTGTGTAAGCATTAAGAAATCTACATTCCATCAAAGAGAGGTAGAATTCTTGGGATACCGTATATCCGATCGTGGTATTATGATGACCACGGAAAAGGTGAAGTCTATTGAAGTTTGGACTCCACCAAAGACAGTTGTTGACGTTCAAAGCTTTTTGGGTTTTGCAAACTTCTACCGTCGGTTTATTGAAGGCTTCAGTAAGATAACAAAGCCGTTAACTGACTTAACGAAGAAAGATTCCAAATGGGGATGGGGTCCTAGACATGATGAAGCCTTTAGTCGCCTGAAAGCGATGTTCATTGCAAGCCCCATTCTAGCCCACTTTGATCCGGAACGGTTAACCAAGTTGGAAACCGATGCAAGTGATTTTGCATTAGGAGCCATACTCTCACAGTTATGTGAAGATGGTAGATGGCATCCGATAGCCTACCATAGTCGGAAATTCTCGCCAGCAGAGATAAATTATGATGTGCATGATAAAGAGATGTCCGCAATTGTTGCTGCTTTTAAGGAATGGGATCATCTCTTGCGCTCAGTATCTGATCAGATAACTATTTACACTGATCATAAGAATTTGGAGTACTTTAATAGTACTAAGATACTGAATCGCCGACAACATCGCTGGGCGGAATTCCTTCAACCATTTAATTTTAAGGTTGTCTACCGTGAAGGGCGCCTTAATGGGAAGGCTGATGCATTATCGAGGCGTTCGGAGTACCGCCCTGAAGGGGGGAGTAATTCTGCGAAATTGGGTCAAGAACAGATGTTTTTCCGTCCAGGACAGTATTTGGATAGTCAGGAGCGGGACATCTTGCGACCACAGTTGTTGCAACTGTGCCAAGGCTTCCGGTTGAAGTCCGGAATGCTTGATGACATGAAGGTCGCTATAGCAAAGGACAATACTTATCAAAGTATTTACAAGTCCATTGTCCAAAAGGACAATAAGGTTGACCCTAATTTCTCAATAGAGAAGGACTTCCTCCTTTACAAGGGGCGTTGGTACATACCGGAGGATCAAGGGCTAAAGGAACGGATCATGCAAGCGGAACATGATTCCCGTCTAGCCGGACACTTCGGGACTTATAAGACAATAGGGAAGGTTAAAGCCAACTTCTACTGGCCTAAGATGGAGGCCTACATCGAAGACTATGTTCGGTCATGCGATGTCTGTCAAAGGGTAAAGACAGTGAGACATAAGAAGTTTGGGCTCTTAGAACCTATAGATGTTCCTATGAGGCCATGGAACGCAATATCAATGGACTTCATTGTGGCGTTACCAGAATCCGAGGGTTTTACGAAGATCTGGGTCATTGTTGATAGATTCTCAAAAATGGCGCATTTCATCCCCCTCGCTACGGAGGTACCTATCAAGGAACTTGCTCTTATATTTCTCAAAGAGATCTGGAGACTGCATGGACTCCCAGAATCGATTATCTCTGATCGGGATACTCGATTTACTTCTAAGTTTTGGGTTAGCTTAATGGGACTACTTGAGGTGAAGCTCAATGTCTCTACCGCGTTCCATCCCGAGACCGACGGCCAGACTGAGCGGGTGAACCAGACACTGGAACAATACCTAAGGAGTTATTGTACCTACCAGCAGGATGATTGGGTTTCGCTACTACCGTTAGCGGAGTATGCCTATAATACATCCACCTCCGAGTCAACCAGGTTATCTCCTTTTGAGATTAACTATGGATTTTCTCCGAGGACAAACTGGTCTGGAATTGTTCCTGACAATAAGGGGATTCATCCAAGTACGGAGCTGTTAGTAAAGGATTGGGAGGGTACATGGCAAGACATACGGGAAACATTACAAAGTGCTCAAGAGAGGCAACGGAAATGGCATGACAAGAAACGATTACCATCTCCAGAATATGCCACACTAGAAGATGTCGAAGAGGGCAGAGCTATAAAGGCTGATCGGGTAATGCTGAATCGCAAGAATATCCGTACAAAGAGGCCTATGGAGAAACTAGACCACCGAATGTTTGGTCCCTTTGTGGTCAAGCGACGTGTTGGTACTAGGGCATATGAACTCCAGTTGCCTGCGCGTTGGTCTATCCACCCGGTATTCAACGTTGGGTTATTAGAGCCCTACCGAGAGGATCAGACCGGGAGAAGGGTTAAAGATATCCCTATCCCTGACATAGTGGAAGACGAGCCAAGTTATGTTATCTCGGGAGTGTTAGACAGCCGGTGGTATGGAGGAGTTAAACAGAAGTTCCCTCATCGGTTTGTCCAGTACCTGATATCGTGGGATGGCTATGGACCTGAAGAAAATTCTTGGGAGCCGTTTGAGATGCTGGAAGGAACCGGTATACAAGCCTTAAGCGATTTCCACAAAAGGTATCCATCTAAACCTAGGGACCATAGGGTTGTAGATGTACCGAGTAGCGGAAATAAAAGACGTCGTTAGATCGGCTCGGGTCGAGCCTTATAGAAGAGGGGAGTGATGTAACGAGACTCCACTGAGTACTATTACAAGTAGCCAAACCTACACCCATACCGGAGTCAAGAGACTACCGCGGTAGGGCTGGCGGTAGACTTAGGTCTACCAGGTGGAGGTACCGGTGGTTAGGTACCTCAGTCGGGCATGCTAGGCCATACCAAAGGTACATAGGTCCTAGTAATGGTTGGGGGTTACCCTACTCTGTAGGGTAACCCAAGTAGTCAATTTGGGAGTTACCCTGAATTACTCGACGGAGAGTCCAGGTAAAGTTACCCTACTCTGTAGGGTAACTCGGGGTACAGTTACCCTACCTTCGGACTAGGGTTACCCTGCCTTGGGCCACGGGTTACCCTGCTATGGAGTCAAGTTACCCTACCTTGAAAGTAACTTGTTACGCAGGACTTCGGGGGAAGTTACTAGATTGTTTGTCACGCGAAACTACATAGGGTGTTCGATTCTCAGGTTGTGCGGATCACTCCCGCACAACCAGTTGAGCTCCGAACAAGCTGTAACTTGGAGGTGTGGTTGCTAACACCCCCCTCCGGCCCCGTTATAAGTCCCTAGCGTCATGGGCTACAGCCTGAAGAGTTGCTGTAAGTCTAGCAAAAGTCTCCCGGTGGAGATGCTTCCATAACACCGTATACGTTCACGCCGTCCGTCCGACCGGAAGCTGTCCGCAGGATATATGAGGGGACAGAGGAGAACCTGGAGAATAGCCTCCAGGTGGTTTCGTGTAAAACGGACCAGAACTGACGGAGTAATACCACTTTGAAGTAAAGAGTAGTATGTGAGGTTACCGGAGGCCAGTAGGCGAGGTAACCGAAGTCCGTTGCCCCGAAAGTGTAATAGTATTGGAGAATCGTTAAGGACTCTAAGACACTAGTCTAAGGTCACGATAAGACTCACTTCTAGGAGGGTTGACTGTGGGTAGCGCCTATTGGTAGTCAACCTCCGAAGGGGTCTATCGAGGGAGCTACGTGGCTATCATCCGGAATGATATAGAAATGAGTAGAACCGGATAGATGTTCAGGGGCTGCGAATGCTTGTAGAAGACTAAGTGTATATGGGTAGAGAGTTCCATATTTGGTATAACATCCGCTCGGGCATGACAGCTCGCCACTGGCATGACCACGATATGAAGAGTTTTTACTCCTGCGGTTGCATTGGAGATGCAGCGGCTAAAACACTTCTATCGGGCAGATGTTAGAACACCACCGAGTGGTCTAGTTCGCTACGGAGGATCGTTGGTCCGACCCGTAGAGGTTGGCTAGACAGCCCACGGGAGTTGGGTGCTCGCGAACGCAGAGTAGTGATGGGGAGTAACTGGCAGCATACCAAACCTACTTAAGTATATGCGAGTTCTCCTCTACTCTGGCAATCAACTACCTCTCGAGATCAGGACTTAATTGAGTAAAGCTGTGGCTTAACGATATTAAGTTTTACCGTTTATTTTTTCAACTCTACTGTTGATTATCTTTATCTTACTTCTGAAAGAATACTTCGGTGCGGTCGCAACCTCGGGATCCATCTTCCCAGAGGGAGCCCCCGTTACA
>VBSK01000036.1:0-219755 GCA_006112555.1 Tuber indicum
GAATTCTCAGGGTCCAGCCCATCCCACGCCGTAACGACCGTAGCAACCGAAGCGGACGAGGGCATAGGAGACGAAGGAATAACCGTAGGAGCCTCGGAACAGCCATCGTAGAAAACCAGGCCCCTAGTGAAAAAGACCTGAGAGTCCAGGGCGGCCGACAAGGCAGAGTTCTCCTTCCCAGCACCGATGAAGCCGCCGAGAAGGACAGCGATTGTGATGCCGAAGGGAGAGACTTCGGCCTCCAGGGCGAAGTTCTTCTCGACGGCACGAGACAGAAACACCGACGAGCGCAAGGCGGACGCGGCGGGGGGGAGAGAGGCTCGCTTAGCCATAGCGACCGTAAAAGAGGCGAGGCAGCAGAAAGTGTGGAACTTTGTAGATAGGCGAGATGAAGAACCTAGGTTCTTCAAACGATCGTAGGAGGAGGGAAAGCAACTATCGTGATAGAAGCTAAAGACTTGAAAGCTATCGTGAGATAGAATCAAGGGCTCTGATTGGCCTGACACGTAGATTCGCTACCGAGGCGGAGCGAAGATAGAAGTAAGGAAATTACTTAGAACATTCAATCTAATTTATTTATACTAGTACCGCCGACTCCGGCATACGACCAGTCTCCCCCGCGCCCCAAAATCACAAACTAAAATACACTACCACGGGCGCAATCCCGTCCCGCAACCGCTCCACCCAAACATAAATCCAAAAATCACTACCTAAGGGGCTCACGGGCGCTCATGTCGACAGCAACATCCCGGATTAACGCGTCTTCCCCTTCCCGCAACCCAACCACCAACAACATACCAACACAACTAATCCGCCTCCAACACAATCTCATCAACATACTCAACAAAGGAAACATACAGTCTGTCCCAACATCCACGCTTCTTCCGATAGTGCTCCCCCATTCTTTAACCACACTGGCAACCGCCGCTGGTCGCAAAAGGGGCCCCGTTCCCGCTCGATAAACCCAAACAGCCCAGCCCACTTGAGTACGACGGCCGTCCTTAGGAAAAGCGCGAGATCGTCCCAGTCAAGCAATGCCGCTGCCAAAAATGGTCAAGGCTCGCCGAGAGGCAGCCCGGGTTGTTATCGAAGTGAGCAGAGAAGGAGGGCCGTGTGGAGGTGCCTTGGTAGGTAATCGCCATGTCGCAGCTCGGACAGCGCGTAGCGACCGAGTTCGAAGGAAGAACCACTTGGTAGGAAGATGCTTACTCGGAAGCACGCACTCCCCTCCAGGATGTTTTTCTCGCACCGCAAACAAGTATCAGGCGTCCCTATGCACACTCGCCTCCCGTCCCTCTCCACCGTCAGTGTACCATCAAACGGGTTACCTGCAACCACCAACTCCCCGTCCACCTCCTTAATATGACGGGGGATCCCCAGTCCCAGCCACCCGTGTTCTAACCACCAGTCCTTCCATCCTGCAATCGCGAGTCCTTGAACAAGTCCCCACTAGCCGGCCGTTTCCAACTGTACCGTTGGCAAGAAGTCCAATGACGTCTCTCCCCGCGTCCCTCACACTCGTCATGTCCGACCAGGCCGGTACCACTGCGAATCCTAGTCAACACATAGGAATCCATCCTTGTCAGCCCCGCGAAGGGTTCTGGGGGCCTTAGGCCCACGAGCATAATACCCATGGCCTTCATTAACATGCCAAGCCTCCCATTCCTCCTTTCTCAACTCACGGGCCAACGCAGCGTGCCCTATACCAAAGCTGACCCATTCCCACCGGAATGGCTGCAGCGGTAGGCGCGTACTCTCCTTGGCCTTCCTGTCGACCAGCTCGTTGCCCTGAATGCCCATGTGCCCAAACCCAACCAAGCGTGGCCGTACAGCCTCCATCAAAGGTGCCATGACTTCCCACATCTCGGCCGAGTCCCCTTCGGGCAACATATTCTCGATCAAAGCAGGGCGGGGACGCAGTCCAAAAACACATGTACCCCTCGTCCCTCACACATACCCTCGACCTCCGCAGGGCACAGACCACGGCAAACAGCTCGCACTCGACGATGCTCCAGGATGGTGGCACCTGAACACCCCCCCGTCCTAAGCGTGGCTCCCCGTTCGAACACAGCCCAAGCGATACCAGCGCCCTCGGCCATCTTGGATCCATCAGTGTACACCACCAGATCCGAGCCGCTACTGAGCTCCTTGACTTCCCCGGCATGTCTGAGGGCCGTGGTTTCCTTCCCTTTCCCGATCGTAACCGTGGGACGGTAGGAAAGCACCCTTTGTCCGAATGCTGTCGGTGGGCCACCATGCCTTCCTCCTTCCAGTCCAGCCTGATCTGCCCGACCAGGGATGATCCTCGCAATACCGGTAATTGATGAACCGGCTGTAGCACCTCCGCTGTAGTACCTGCCCTGAATAGCGACAGGCGTAACCCCGTACTCGGCCAGCAAAAATGTTGTTAGCTAGCTTCATCGGGGTCCGAAAAACTGAGCGGAGGCAATCGTTGACGTGGACCTGAATCTGCTTCACATACGACGGGTAGTCGGTTACAAACTCAAGTCCGTAGTAGACGTGGTCGGAAGGTAGGCTGCTGCACCAAACGGTAAGTCTCCCACGCTCCCAATCCCCCAACACTCCCAAACTCCTTCCCAGCGCCGCAATCCTCTCCTCCACACCCAACCCCCTATCCAACCAATAACGTACATGAGAAGAAAAGTTAAGAAATACATTGAACCTATACCCAAGAACACGCAGGTCCTCAGATGGCAACACCATTTCTCCCAACAACTCCATTCCCTCCCATGCCCTATCACCAAACCCAATCCACTGCGTCTTCAACGCACTAAACCCCATTCCCCTATCTCACGCAATACGGTCACAGTCGCGCAACAATTCCCCAGCATGGTATCGGGCAGCATCAAAAGAGTCAGCTGCAACCATGATAACCCCGTCATCGACGTATGAGGCCACCAAATGCCGGACACCAGGGAGTAACGCATCCGCGGTGTGAAAATGTCAGCCACGTAAGTGCCGAACAGAAAGGGGGAAAGTGGTGACCCCTGGGGGACCCCCTTGCTAACATGGTACACTCGGGAAACACACCCGTTAAACTGGAAGCGAACAGACCGACAACCTGTCCACCCGAACCCATTGACACAGGTTGGGGGGGCACCCCCGGCCACCAGGAAATCTGACAGGAGGTTGATGTCAATATTGTCAAACCCCCTCCACGTCCATTGACAGGATCAAACGCTTGTATCCCTCATTATGGCGGAGGAATTCCTGAATGACCGCCATGGCATCGTGGACACCCCGCCTCCTACGGGAGCCGAACTGTGTCTCTCCGAGGTCCAACAAGCGGCCAGCCTGAGCAACACCACCCTCTCCGCCACCTTAGCCGTGGTCGGGAGTAGGTGTATCATGCGCCAGGATTTGACAACATCATACCGCGGCTTGTCGAGCTTGCGTATGAGCACTACCTCAGCCCTATGCCAGTCCGGACTGTCATGTCGCAGCCCATAGTCAACAAGGCGTCGCAGTGTCGTGGAATCCCTCCTCTTTCAAAACCTTAGGAAGGGATAGCCGATATATCGTCTTCGCCTGGGCCCGTGTTTGTGGGAGATCTTGCCAGCGCCGTTTCCATCTCTTGGGCACTGTCAATCTCAACCACGCTTTCTGTCCACCGGGCGTGATCACCAGGATCAAGCTGCTGTGCAATCAGGTCGCTGATCTCGGCGTGCGTGGTAGCCAAGGAGCCATCGGACCGCACCATCGAGGGCAGCGTGCGCTTGGCTTCCAACTTTCTCGCCAGCCTGAAGATGTCGGGGTCCTTATCTCCACCAGTTTGGTCCTAATGTGGTCGAAACGAGCCCTCAACAGGCAAGCCCGGTAGACACACCTTGCCAGCCTAAAGTCTTCCGTCCGCTCCGCCGTGCGCTTGGAGTATCTTTTCAGCCGGGCCACATCCAACCTCATCCTTTCCAACTCAGGCGTCCACCACTCGCACCGACTTCTGCCAACGGAAGCCCGTGGGAGTGCGTCCACCACACTTCTCACTCCTCCCCACAACTGCCCATCATCCACCTCTTTCAGGGTGTCCAGCTCTTTCCCAACCTTTCCCCACACCGCCTTCTTCCAAGCAGGCCTCCTTCTCATGAGATTGTCAGGTAGGTCCACATGGAGTCGGATAGTCTGGGCGGCGTGCTCGCAGCCGACCACATCCAGGTATCGGTGCTGTAGGTATGGCCGTCGGTACAAGCAGAGGTCTATCATCGATATATCGCGGAATGTCGGCCGGTCAGGTGGATCATGTTCAGCAATCGTGGTGCCATCCATTCCCGCAACCATCGTCCGCAGTGTTCCTGCCTGGCCAGCTCCGCCCGTGGGTCCCAATCTCGATGTCTGGCATTAAAATCTCCAAACGCGATATCCGGTTCCCCGACGTCCCTCAGCCCTGACTGATATTCGGCCTTGGTGTGTGTAGGTGGGATGTAGACGCCTGCGAGCACCCTCTTCTCACCCTTCTCCCAAAACCAACCTGAGCACAAGCGCCCCCATGCCCAACAACATCAAACAACCGCACAAATGCGAGCGAACAAACACCTCCACCCCTGACCCAACAACAAAGGAAAACAAATCCCAACCATCAACCTCCACCGGCACATGCTGTCCCCCGAATCAACCGGAGGTTCCAAAACAAAAATAAATCAACAAAGGAAAACAAATCAAACGCCAGCGCCCGATTCCTGCCACTCCTCCCCACGTTCAATGCTATCGCCGTGATACGCATTAAAAGGGGGCCTCCGACAGATCCGCTCGGGCCACAGGGGCCAAAGTCACTCAAAAAACCCTCAGAATCCTGGGCGAACCACATAGTATCGCCCTTCTTGGGAACGGGTTTCTTCTTCAAGATACCGCGCTTGGGGGAGGGGGAAGGAGGGGTCGTTCAGGCTCCTTACCCTAGCCTTGGCAGACTTTTCGTGGGGACAGCCTCCTCTTCCTCATCACTACTCACCTCCACCACCCTGGGAGTCGGTGACCGTCCCTGCTCCGGCGCCGTGGCCGTCTTCTCCTCTCAGGTCCCCTTACTCACAGCGTCAGGCACCTCAGAAGACGAGAGGCTGCAGCAGTGGCCGTCGTCGTCGTGGGTGGGGAGGATACGGGAGTCCTAGAGTCAGCTTTCAAGGCAGGACACTCTCATACCCAGCAAAGTGATCGGTCCTATCGCACAACCAACACATCCTGCGGGTGTGCCCACACGCCTCCCCCACCCTCCGGGGCACCCTAGAGCCTTACACATGTGCTCTCTAGACAGGTGCTCCCCGTAACAAAATCGACACCGGGAAGGAGGGCCACAGGTGGCCTGAAAGTGGCCCACCTGCAAACACTTACCGCAAACCTTCGCCGTACGGTGTTCGGTAAAACCCTAACATTCCGGGTTCCTCCCGAAGAAAGATCCTCCCAGCCTCCAAAGCAGCCTTAGCTGCCTCATTCTCCTCCACCACAAAGCGAATACCGCAAGACACGGCATTGGCTTGCCTCATGGCGTGGATGGACCCCATAATGTCAGGGCGGGATACAGTGACTATGCCAGGATTCCCTAGCTCCAAGTCAGTGCGCAAGCCATCCGAGGCCTGCTCCCCAATCCATCCATCAACCCTCCAGATGGAACCACGGCCAGTGTCGGAAAGGGGGACCCGTAACCATGATTTTGACTTTCTTCACATCCTTTTGGAATACAAATTCCGGGAGTGATAGCTCCTTCAACAGTGCCAGCCGGGCCTTGTCAAGACGGTTTCCAAGTTCAGCAGCAGAATGGGCCGCCAGGGTGAGGAAGATGCACCCAATCTCGTTCCGGATATGCCCAGGCCGAACGTAAGGGCTGATACCCCTAATCTTCGGCGAGTTGGACAGCACGATGTTGATACGATTCCGAATGGCCTCAATCGTCACCTTCTGGCAGGGCTACCTTCCTTGCGGGGGCGAACCGCATTGTGATGTGCCTTCCCCTAGCATCTGGGGTAGGCGAGGACTGGGGTGGAGCCGGCTTTGGTGGTGGCCCCTGCTGACTGGCGCTGCGAGGAGGGCCGTCGCGAGGGATCAAATTAGGCACCACATTGTAGATCCTCCTGATGGCGCCCGGCCCCGACGAAAGGGTTTGCACTGGGGGTACTGGGGCGGCGGAGTAGCGGAGGGTGTAGCCTGTCCGTCAGCAGCAGTCTTCTCCTGAGTCTTGGCCGGGGTCGCCGACGCTCCTGGCCGGCCTGAGCCGCCATCTTTCTTCTCCTCCTGGCAGCACCACTCAGGCGCCTACCTCTCTTTCTCTCCCTCTTCTTACCATCCTCCTTCTCCCCCTCATCCACCAGCTCACCTTCTTCTCTCCGTAGCTTTTGCCACCTTCAGGACTACCTCCCCATCGCTGGAAGGAGCTGCCACTGCTGGTGCAGTGGGAGGAGGCCGCCGAGGCGGGCCGACCCGGGGCTGTCTTGTCCTTCAATGGGACGACGGGTTTGGGCACGTGTGCCATCTTCTTCACCATGTCCACGAAGGACGCTTTAGCAGCAGAGGCCCCGGAGCAGCACTCTGGCCCTTGGTAGGGACTTCAGTAGACCCCTCTGACGAGGAGCGGGGAACAGGAGTGGTCCCTGAGGACTCAGGAGTCACAGAGGGGGAACGACGACGGGGGGCCAACCTACCTTTCAGGGTGGCAATTTCCTCCTCCTGCCGGCCAACTATCTCCGTCAGGGTCTGGACCGCATTTTCCAAGCGATGATGAAACCGACGTCCTACCCACATAATGGGGACCGTTTCCACGATCTCATCTTTCATCCAAGTCCGGACATCCTCCACCGTATCAGGTTCCTCAGACCCGTCCGCGCTGGGAAGGGGCGACAGGAGGGGCTGGGTGTTCCCGGACCGGATATCCTCAAGGCCTTCCAACATGGATCCCACAATACTGCCAGACCTGGGAGCGGGGGAGGGGGACTTACCAGCCGCCATCATCTCATCCACCTCAGCCATAATCTGGTCAGCCCTAGCCATGGCAGCGTCAGCATTCTCCTGGGTTTCCGGCAACGGTACCTCCAGGGGGGTGCCCGTGCTACGAGGGATGCCCAGCGATCCTTCCAGAATACCCCCAGGCGACGTGGGAGGTAGAGAACCGTAATCAGGAGGGGACGAGACAGGACAGGTGTACCCGGAAGACTGGGGGCGTGAATGCTGTCGCCCAAACCCGGTCGCTTCCGAGTTCCGTCCTTCCTCCAGGGCAATAGGAGTGTCCCGAACAATCACCCCTGCCGAGGGTACCACTTCCTGGGTGATCAGCAAAGGGGGGGACGAGGGGGGAAAGTCCTCGATAGTGGAAGGAACTAGCACAGGAGGGGCCAGGCGCTTCCGGTGGGTATCCAGGAGATGGGAAAATTCCTCGTCCGGGACAATCTGTTTCTTCCGACCTTCTTCAACATCAATCGCCTTCATGAACCGGGGCTCAAAGAAGGGACTGGGGGCCGGGGTAGCGCGTTTACGAGGGGAGGAGGAGCGGGCACGACGGAGCGTTCCCTTTGCCGGAGGGGCATAGTCCTCGTCGGCAGGGTCGTCCAACTTGAACTTCCCAGTAGTGTAGAGGGCTTTTTCCCCAGAAGACAGCCCAAACAGGAAAGATGGGGTCGAGGCAGCGGAGGCTCGCTTAGCGCGATCCCGGGCCACTATTTTATCGAACACCGCACGATGGGCGGAGGGAGAGGTGGACCATGAGCTGGCCTCAACCGTGGCAATGGTCGAGCCCTGCTTGGCCGGCCGGAGGAGGGACGACTCCGGGATGATAACCTGCGAGTCGGTAGGGGGAGAGGGGTTGGGCACGGTCGGTGTGTACACCGAGCCGTGATCGGAGTTGAACCGATTGAAGAGGCCCGTGGTAGAGGCATTGTCCAAGCCACAGGTGGCTGGACAACCCTTCCCAAACAGGCAACCCTTCACAAAAGACTCCACCTCTTTCATCGTGACAAGGGCGGTCGTGGCAACCGACCCTCTCACCAAATCATCCAACGCTGGGTTCACCGCGTTGGGGCAGCCATGTTCATGGGCGAAGGACAGAAAACCGTAGTCCCCGCCAGGCGCAGCGTATGACCGTGTAGTAGTAGGAACGAGGCCACGGACAGCCTCAGAAACGGGCGCGAGAGACAAGGCGACGCGAGCCGTCTCAAGCGAGGATGTGGGGTTGGAGCCGAACCGAACGGGGGACGACATCCGCGAGTTGGGGACAGAGTCCGAGGAGGAGGAGGCAGACGAGGTCGCCATCCTCACTCAAGCCTGTGTCCAGAGCCTACCGGGATCAACCACGGATATCTCCCTCTGGAACACCTTCTCAAGCGAGAACAACTATTCTATCACCCAACCGCCCGACAAACGAAGATGAAAACGATGTAAACCGATGAAGTTATCGTGAGGAGGCGAAATGCGTTGCGTGAGGTTGAAGCTCGCTACCGAGGCGGAGCGAAGATAGAAGTAAGGAAATTACTTAGAACATTCAATCTAATTTATTTATACTAGTACCGCCGACTCCGGCATACGACCAGTCACCCCCACACCCCAAAATCACAAACTAAAATACACTACCACGGGCGCAATCCCGTCCCGCAACCGCTCCTCCCAAACATAAATCCAATAATCACTACCCAAAGGGCTCACGGGCGCTCATGTCGACTAGCGACATCCCGGATTATCGCGTCTTCCCTTCCCGCAACCCAACCACCAACAACATACCAACACAACTACTCCGCCCCCAACACAATCTCGTCAACATACTCAACAAAGGAAACGTACAGTCTGTCCCAACATCCACGCTTCTTCCGATAGTGCTCCCCCATCCTATTAACCTTCCCAGCAATCCGCCGCTGGTCACAAAAGGGGCACCGTTCCTGTTCGATAAACCCAAACAATCCAGCCCACTTGAGTACGACGGCCGTCCGCAAGGAAAGTGCGAGGTCGTCCCAGTCAAGCCAGTGCCGCTGCCAAAACTGGTCAAGGCTCGCCGAGAGGCAGCCCGGGTTGTTATCGAAGTGAGCAGAGAAGGAGGGCCGTGTGGAAGTGCCGTGGTAGGTAATCGCCATGTTGCAACTCGGACATCGCGTGGCGACCGAGTTCGGAAGAAAGAACCACTTAGTGGGAAGATGCTTACTCGGAAGCACGCACTCCCCTCCAGGATGTTTCCTTTCACACCGCAGACACGTATCGGGCGTCCCTATGCACACTCGCCTCCCGTTCCTCTCCACCGTAAGCGTACCATCAAACGGGTTACCTGCGACCACTAACTCCCCGTCCACCTCCTTAATATGACGGGGGATACCCAGTCCCAGCCACCCGTGTTCCAGCCACCAGTCCTTCCACCCCGCGATCGCTGAGTCCTTGAACAAGTCCTCCATAGCCGGCCGTTTCCAACTGTACCGCTGGCAAGAAGTCCAATGATGTCTCTCCTCGCGTCCCTCACATTCGTCGTGTCCAACCAGGCCAGTACCACTGCGAATCCTAGTCAACACATAGGAATCCATCCTTGTCAGCCCGCGAAGGTGTCTGGGAGCCTTAGGTCCACGAGCATAGTACCCATGGCCTTCATTGACATGCCAGGCCTCCCACTCCTCTTTTCTCAACCCACGGGCCAACGCAGCGTGCCCTATACCAAAGCTTACCCCTTCCCACCGGAATGGCTGCAGCGGTAGGCGTGTACTCTCCTTGGCCTTCCTGTCGACCAGCTCGTTGCCCTGGATGCCCATGTGTCCCGGAACCCAGCCAAAGCGCGGGCATACAGCCTCCATCAATGGTGCCATGACTTCCCACATCTCAGCCGAGTCCCCCTCGGGCAACATGTTCTCAATCAGAAGCAGGGCGGGGACGCAATCCAGAAACACATGTACTCCCCGTCCCTCACACAAACCACTGACCTCCCGCAAGGCACAGACAACGGCAAACAGTTCGCATTCGACGATGCTCCAGGACAGTGGCACCGAACACCCCCCTATCCTAAGTGAAGCCCCCCGTGCGAATGCGGCCCAAGCGACACCAGCACCCTCGGCCATCTTGGACCCGTCAGTGTACACCACCAGATCCGAGCCGCCACTGAGCTCCTTGACTTCCCCGGCGTGTCTGAGGGCCATGGTTTCCTTCCCTTTCCCGATCGTAACCGTGGGACGGTAGGAAAGCACCCTGTCCGAATGCTGTCGGTGGGCCACCATACCCTCCTCCTTCCAGTCCAGCCTGATCTGCCCGAACCAAGGATGATCCTCGCAATATCGGTAATTGATGAACCGGCTGTAGCACCTCCGCTGTAGGTACCTGCCCTGAATAGCGACAGGCGTGACCCCGTATTCGGCTAGCAAAATGTTGTTGGCCAGCTTCATAGGAGTCCGGAACACTGAGCGGAGGCAATCGTTGAGGTGGACCTGAATCTGCTTCACATACGACAGGTAGTCGGTTACAAACTCAAGTCCGTAGTAGACGGTCGGAAGGTAGGCTGCCTGCACCAAACGGTAAGTCTCCCACGCCCCCAACCCCCCAACACTCCCAAACCTCCTTCCCAGCGCCGCAATCCTCCTCCTCACACCCAACCCCCTATCCAACCAATAACGTACATGAGAAGAAAAGTTAAGAAATACATTGAACCTATATCCAAGAACCCGCAAGTCCTCAGATGGCAACACCATTTCTCCCAACAACTCCATTCCTTCCCACGCCCTATCACCAAACCCAATCCACTGCGTCTTCAACGCACTAAACCCCATTCCCCTGTCTCGCGCAACACGGTCGCAATCTCGCAACAATTCCCCAGCATGGTATCGGGCAGCATCAGAAGAGTCAGCCGCAACCATGATAACCCCGTCATCCACATATGAGGCCACCAAATACCGGACACCCGGGGAGTAACGCATCCGCGGTGTAAAATGTCAGCCACGTAAGCGCCGAACAGAAAGGGGGAAAGCGGTGACCCCTGGGGAACCCCCTTGCTAACATGGTATACCCGGGAAACACACCCATTGAACCGGAAGCGAATAGACCGACACCCTGTCCACCTCCGAACCCATTGACACAGGTTGGGAGGGCACCCCCGGGCCACCAGGAAATCTGACAGGAGGTTGACGTCAATGTTGTCGAACCCTCCCTCCACGTCCATTGACAGAATCAGACGTTTGTACCCCTCATTATGGCGCAGGAATTCCTGAACGACCGCCATGGCATCATGGACCCCCCGCCGCCTACGGGAGCCGAACTGTGTCTCGCCGAGGTCTAGACAAGCGGCTAGCCGGAGCAGCACCACCCTCTCCGCCACCTTAGCCGTGGTCGGGAGTAGGTGTATCATGCGCCATGACTTGACCACATCATACCGCGGCTTGTCGAGCTTGGGTATGAGCACTACCTCAGCCCTATGCCAGTCCGGAATGTCATGTCGCAGCCCATAGTCAACGAGGCGTCGCAGTGTCGTGGTATCCCTCCTCTTCCAAAATCTCAGGAAGGGATAGCCGATATCGTCTTCGCCGGGGCCCGTGTTTGTGGGAGACCTTGCCAGCGCCGTTTCCATTTCTTGGGCACTGTCCATCTCAACCACACTTTCAGTCCACTGGGCGGGACCACCAGGATCAAGCTGTTGTGCAATCAGGTCGCTGATCTCGGCGTGTGTGGTAGCCAGGGAGCCGTCAGACCGCACCATCGAGGGCAAAGTACGCTTGGCCTCCAACTTTCTTGCCAGCCTGAAGATGTCGGGGTCCTTGCTTTCCGCCAGCTTAGTCCTAATGTGGTCGAACCGAGCCCTCAACAGGCAAGCCCGGTAAACACACCTTGCCAGCTTAAAGTCCTCCGTCCGCTCTGCCGTGCGCTTGGAGTATCTCTTCAGCCGGGCCACATCCAACCTCATTCTTTCCAACTCAGGCGTCCACCACTCGCACCGGCTTCTGCCAACGGAAGCTCGTGGGAGTGCGTCCACCACACTTCTCACTCCTCTCCACAGCTGCTCATCACCCACCTCTTTCAGGGTGTCCAGCTCTTTCCCAACCTTTCCCCACACCGCCTTCTTCCAAGCAGGCCTCCTTCTCATGAGATTTTCAGGTAGGTCCACATGGAGTCGAATAGTCTGGGCGGCATGCTCGCAGCCCACCACATCAAGGTACTTGTGCTGTAGATACGGCCGTCGGTACAAGCAGAGGTCTATCATTGATATGTCGCGGAACGTTGGTCGGTCAGGCTGAGCCATGTTCAGCAACCGAGGTGCCATCCATTCCCGCAACCATCGTCCGCAGTGTTCCTGTCTGGCCACCTCCGCCCACGGGTCCCAGTCTCGATGCCTGGCATTGAAATCACCAAACGCGATATCCGGTTCCCCAACGTCCCCCAGCCCTGACTGATATTCGGCCTTGGTGTGTGTAGGTGGGATGTAGACGCCCGCGAGCACCCTCTTCTCACCCTTCTCCCAAAACCCAACCTGAGCACAAGCGCCCTTATGTCCAACAACATCAAACAACCCACACAAATGTGAGCGCACAAACACCTCCACCCCGATCCAATAACAAAGGAAAACAACTCCCAACCATCAACCTCCACCGGCACATGTTGTCCCCCCGAATCAACCGGAGGTTCCAAAACAAAAAATAAATCAACAAAAGAAAACAAATCAAACGCCAGCGCCCGATTCCTGCCGCTCCTCCCCACATTCAGTGCTATCGCCGTGATACGCATTAAAAGGGGGCCTCGACAGATCCGCTCGGGCCACAGGGGCCAAAGTCACTCAAAAAACCCTCAGAATCCCGGGTGTACCATATGGCATCGCCCTTCTTGGGAACGGGTTTCTTCTTCAAAATACCGCGTTTGGGGGAGGGGGACGGGGGGGGTCGTTCAGGCTCCTTACCCTTAGCCTTGGCAGACTTCTCCTGCGGAACAGCCTCCTCTTCCTCGTCGCTGCTCACCTCCACCACCCTGGGAGTTGGCGACCGTCCCCTGCTCCGGCGTCGTGGCCGTCCCCCCCTCTCAGGTCCCTTTTTTCCAGCGACTGGCACTTCGGGCGATGAGGCCGCGGCATCGGCCGCCGTCGTCGCGGGTGGGGATGACACGGGGGTCCTAGAGTCAGTTCTCAAGGCAGGACACATCTCATACCCAGCAAAGTGATCGGTCCTGTCGCACAACCAGCACATCCTGCGGGTGTGCCCACACGCCTCCCCCACGCCTCCGGGACACCCTAGAGCCTTACACATGTGCTCTCTGGACAGGTGCTCCCCGTAACAAAATCGACACCGGGAAGGAAGGGCACAGGTGGCCTGAAAGTGGCCCACCTGCAAACACTTACCACATACCTTCGCCGTGCGGTGCTCGGTAAACACCCTAACATTCCGGGTACCCCCCCGAAGCCAGATCCTCCCAGCTTCCAAAGCAGCCTTAGCCGCCTCATTCTCCTACACCACAAAGCGAATACCGCAAGACACGGCGTTAGCTTGCCTCATGGCATAAATGGACCCCATGATGTCGGGGCGGGACACAGTGACTACGCCGGGATTACCTAGCTCCAAGTCAGTGCGCAAGCCATCCGAGGCCTGCTCCCCAATCCACCCGTCAACCGTCCAGATGGAGCCACGGCCAGTGTCCGAAAGGGGGACACCCGTCACCATGATCTTCACCTTCTTCACATCTTTCTGGAAAACAAATTCCGGGAGTGAAAGTTCCTTCAACAGCGCCAACCGGGCCTTGTCAAGACGGTTTCCAAGTTCAGCGGCAGAGTGGGCCGCCAGGGTGAGGAAGATACACCCAATCTCGTTCCGAACATGTCCAGCCCGAACGTAAGGGCTGACACCCCTAATCTTCGGTGAATTGGACAGGACAATGTTGATACGATTCCGTATGGCCTCGATCGTCACTCCCTCCGGCAAAGCCACTTTCTTGCGGGTGGCAAACCGCATTGTAATGTGCCTTCCCCTAGCATCCGGGGTAGGCGAGGACTGAGGTGGAGCCGGCTTTGGTGGTGGTCCCTGCTGACTGGCACTGCGAGGAGGGCCGTCGCGAGGGATCAGGTTAGGCACCACATTGTAGATCCTCCTGATGGCGCCCGGCCCCGACGAAAGGGTTTGCACTGCGGGTACTGGGGCGGCAGCAGCGGGGGGTGTAGCCTGTCCGTCAGTAGTAGTCTTCCCCTGAGTCTTGGCCGGGGTCGCCGATGCTTCCTGGCCAGCCTGAGCTGCCATCTTTCTTCTCCTCCTGGCAGCACCACTAAGACGCCTGCCCCTCTTCCTCTCCCTCTTCTTTCCATCCTCCTTCTCCCCCTCATCATCAAAGCTTACCCTCTTTCCCTCCGCAGCTTTCCCCACCTTCAGGACCACCCCCTCATCACTGGAAGAGCTGCCACTGCTGGTGCTGTGGGAGGAGGCCGCCGAAGTGGGCCGGACCGGAACTGTCTTGTCCTTTAGCGGAACGGCGGGTTTGGGCACTTATGCCATCTTCTTCACCATGTCCACGAAGGACGCTTTAGTAGCAGGAGCCGCCGGAGCAGCACCCTGGCCCTTATTAGGGACTTCAGTAGACCCCTCTGACGAGGAGCGGGGGATAGGGGTAGTCCCTGAGGACTCAGGAGTCACAGAGGGGGAACGACGGCGGGGGGCCAACCTACCTTTCAGGGTGGCAATTTCCTCCTCCTGCCGGCCGACTATATCCGTCAAGGTCCGGACCGCATTTTCCAAGCGATGGAACCGACGTCCTACCCACATAATGGGGACCGTTTCCACGATCTCATCTTTCATCCAAGTCCGGACATCCTCCACAGTGTCAGGTTCCTCGGACCCGTCCACGCTGGGAAGAGGCGACAGGAGGGGCTGGGTATTCCCGGACCGGATATCCTCAAGGCCCTCCAACATGGACCCTACAATACTGCCAGACCTGGGAGCGGGGGAGGGGGACTTACCAGCCGCCATCATCTCATCCACTTCGGCCATGATCTGGTCTGCCCTAGCCACGGCAGCGTCAGCATCCTCTGGCTGGGTCTCCGGTAGCGGCACCTCCAAAGGAGTGCCCGTGCTTCGGGGGATACCCAGCGTTCCTTCCAGCCACCCACCCGGTGAAGAGGGGGGGGCGAAGTCGGTCTCAGGGGGGGAGGAACAAGGGTCAGTATCTGGAAGGCTGGGGGCGTGAATGCTGTCGCCCAAGCCGGTCGCTTCCGAGTTTTTTCCTTCCTCCAGAGCCATGGGGGTGTCCCGAACAATTACCTCCGCCGATGGCACCACTTCCTGGGTGATCAGCAAAGGGGGGGAAGAGGGGGGAGAGTCCTCAATGGTGGAAGGAACTAGCACAGGGGGGGCCAGGCGCTTCCGGTGGGTATCCAGGAGATGGGAGAATTCCTTATCCGGGACGATCTGTTTCTTCCGACCCTCTTCAACATCAATCGCCTTCATGAACCGGGGCTCAAAGAAGGGACTGGGGGCCGGGGCGGCGCGTTTGCGGGGGGAAGAGGAGCGGGCACGGCGCAGCGTTCCCTTTGCCGGGGGGGCATAGTCCTCGTCGGCAGGGTCGTCCAGCTTGAACTTCCCAGTAGTGTAGAGGGCTTTTTCACCAGAAGACAGCCCAGACAAAAATGAGGGGGTGGAGGCAGTGGAGGCTCGCTTAGCGCGATCCCGAGCCACAATCCTATCGAACGCCGCTCGATGGGCGGAGGGAGAGGTGGACCACGAGCTGGCCTCAACCGTAGTAATGGTTGAGCCTTGCTTGGCCGGCGGGAGGAGGGATGACTCCGGGATGATAACCTGCGAGTCGGTGGGAGGAGAGGGGGTGGGCACGGTCGGTGTGTACACCGAACCGTGATCGGAGTTGAACCGATTGAAGAGGCCTGCGGTAGAGGCGTTGTCCAAGCCACAGGTGGCTGGACAACCCTTCCCAAATAGGCAACCCTTCACAAAAGACTCCACCTCTTTCATCGTGACAAGGGCAGCTGTAGCAACCGACCCCCTCACCAAACCATCCAACGTCGGGTTCACCGCGTTGGGGCAGCCATGCTCATGGGCGAAGGACAGAAAACCGTAATCCCCGCCAGGCGCAGCGTACGACCGTGTAGTTGTAGGAATGAGGCCACGGACAGCCTCAGAAACGGGCGCGAGAGACAAGGCGACGCGAGCCGTCTCAAGCGAGGAGGAAGGGTTGGAGTCGATCCGAACGGGAGACGACATCCGCGAGTTGGGGACAGAGTCCGTGGAGGAGGAGGCAGACGAAGTCGCCATCCTCACTCAAGCCTGTGTCCAGAGACTACCGGGATCAACCACGGATATCTCCCTCTGGAACACCTTCTCAAGCGAGAACAACTATTCTATCACCCAACCGCCCGACAAACGAAGATGAAAACGATGTAAACCGATGAAGTTATCGTGAGGAGGCGAAAGTGCGTTGCGTGAGGTTGAAGCTCGCTACCGAGGCGGAGCGAAGATAGAAGTAAGGAAAGTACTTAGAACAAAGCGTGAAGAGCCTATCTTCCTCAGTCGTTTTTTTTTTTTTTCTTTTTTTTTTTATATCATATATTCATTGTTTTAAGGTACAAGAACCTGCATGCAGTGCTAGCTATGGCAAAAACAAAACCTGTAAACACGCGCGTCCCCCCTCCGTCTGAGGCAAAAACCAAGAACCCCAAGCCCCTCTGGTATGGAGCCAACCGCACATCTCGCCCCGAATCAAGCCCCCCCTACAGCCCAGATAAACTAAGCCCTAAAAGAAACCCAAAACAAGGAAAGCAGGAAGCCCAAGGAAAAATCCCCCCGGATATCTCACTACAAAAGAAACCAAACTCATACCCACCAGACCATGCCCATAGCACAGCCGGCCGCTAAAGAGCTAACCCTAGATCGGGCCCAAGAAAGGACCAAGTGCACCGATTCATGGCGCGACCCCCACCGCGGGGGAAAACTTGATGAGGGGAGAACCCGACCGACAGGAGACAGTGCAATACCAGCCGGAGGGAAGGAGGCCAGGGCTGGGGCCTCCCAGAGAGAGGTAGCAGTAAGGTGCAAGCTTAAGGCAGCAGTAGGGTGCTAGCCGGGTGGCAGTAGGGTGCCGGCCGAAGAGGTGGTAGTAGGGTACCAGCCGGGAGGCAGTAAGGTGCCAGCTGGGAGAGCAGTAGGGTGCTAGCCGAGGAGCAAGGCAGTAGGGTGCTAGCCGAGGAGGGAGGTAGGGTACCAGCCGAACGAACAGAGGGAGGATGAAGGAGGGGTAGACCCAAATGCCGGAACAACTATCGGAAACGTGTTCGTGTCTTAACTAGGCGGTCTCCATGAACCCCCAGTGCCCACAGGTAGAAAAAACCACCCGTAAAGGACAAAGAGGAAGAGAGAAGCGAATTCGACCGTAGCCTGTTGAGAAAACCAACCACCAACCACCGACTGTGGGACTAACCCGTACCCACCAGCGGGACAAGACCCGGACCCAGCAGAGGGACAGACCCGAACCGACAGGAGAAAAGCCGAAAGAATTCATTGTAATCACGTACCGCAAACCGTATTCCCAG
This sequence comes from Tuber indicum, assembly GCA_006112555.1. Classification (NCBI taxonomy): domain Eukaryota; kingdom Fungi; phylum Ascomycota; class Pezizomycetes; order Pezizales; family Tuberaceae; genus Tuber; species Tuber indicum. The sequence goes on from VBSK01000036.1 coordinate 17,453, forward strand.
CCCTCTGTTGTAGGGAAAAAGGAGGAACCCGACCGTGCTGATGCTAAGCGAGGCTAGAGCAAAAGCGGGGAAGGAGAGGAATCCAGCAACGAGGGCTCCAGAAAAGAGTAAGGAGAGGTCTCAAGAGGGTAGTCCTCAAGAGAAAAAGCAGAAGAGAAGTTTTGCCGCTGCAAAAAGATAAAAGATGATGGCTTAGTCCCCCCCCGTAGGGGGAGGACCAGACTCGAAAAAGTGGTGATGATTTCCTGGTGTTGAGATTTCAATCACCGGAGGTGTAGCGGAGACGGTCGTTGCTATCTTCCTCGGCCGCCTCGGCCTCCTTATATAGTGCTCTTCACTCAACCCTAACCCTGATGACTCACAAGTGTGAGCCTCGCGAAAAGCCTTACATAGGTCATATGACTCAAATGAGTCATACGCGCGAGATCCCATGACTCATAATTGAGTCATGTGCGAAACATAACAAATCATAACATAAACAAGTCATATGACTCAAATGAGTCATATGCGCAAGACCCATGACTCATAATCGAGTCATGTGCGAAACATAACAAATCATAACATAAACAAGTCATATGACTCAAGCGAGTCATATGCGCAAGACCCATGACTCATAATCGAGTCATGTGCGAAGTCCTGAGCTACCTGTCACATCTGTGACATTAGCTCCCCCCTCCTTGAGCCTGAGTCCCATCAGGCTCTATCTGCTATCCTCCATTTTTACCAGGTCCCGTCCGTACATGCGGACGGACCTTCGAAGTCTACGGTACTTCGATTCCCAATCCCGGGCCCTTACCCTCACTGATTCAAGTGTGAGGTTGGCCATTTCGATCGTCCTTTGCTGTAGGGCCATCGTTTGCGCATGTGCTGAGATTGTTGCTTCGGCGATGCCCAGTTGACTTCGTAGTCCTGAGATTTGCCTTTGCAGGCTTTCGAAATCGGGCTCGGTTTCTGCGGAGCAGTTTTCGGCCCCCCCTTCCTCAGGCTTCGTCCTCGAAGTCCTTTTGTATCAGTAGGCATCCTTTCTTTGGAGCGGTGCCCTACTCCCGTCCTTTTGCGGGTAGTACCCTGCCTGTACTTTCGCCGCTTTGTGCATCGCACAGTGTTTGCTGAAACACTGTGTCCAGTCCTTAAGGGTGTGGTCCGGACGAGGACCTCCCTTCCTATATTCTCTCGGGAACCATCCGGATCCCTCCTTGTCCCCATAATGTACGGGACATCCGTCGTCGTAGCACACCGTCCAACTCATCGTGTTGTGTGCATTCTGTCTTGCTTCCTTCTCGCGCTCGGCGAGTTCTTTGTCTGTTGGCCCCATCTATGAGTACTTGGGGCTCGTTGGGGTGATTGCGCGAGGGTAATCCTCCCATCCCTTGTGGAGCTTCATTGGCGCCTTAGCGCCTTCGTCGTTCTTGGGGTTGATGGTGATCGTTATCCCGGTGGAGCTTGTTGGGATAGCTTCAGTGGAAGAGTTCAATGGCATCTTGAGCGTTGGTGAAGTTGCTCGCTGGGTACCAGGTTTTATCGTGTTCGGGTGAATAACTGGTCCACTTAGCACGGTATTGGCGTTTTCCGTAGCGTAAGCGAGAATCGATTATCTCGTCGAGTTCGTATTCGGATTCTCCCTCTATTTCCTGTGGAGGAGGAGGAGTTATTGTTTGTGAGGGAAACTTGTTATCGTTGTAGATTTCAAGGAGTGAGATGTTGAATGTGTTGTGCATTCTCGTCGAGGGAGGGAGATCGAGCTTATATGCTCAATTCCCAATTCTTTCCAATATCCGAAATGGCCCGATTTTCTTGTAATCCAATTTCTTGGATCGTCTCGTGGTCTTGATGTTGGGTGGTAACAGCCACACCATATCTCCTGTTTTTAGGTTCAGATCGGGTCTTCGGTACTTATCGTATTGTTCTTTCTGTCGTTGTTGTGCATAATCCATTTCGTATCGTAATGTGTCGTGCAGTTGACTCATCTCTGTCTTATCTGTTATCATTCCACCGCCCGTATGATTTGTGGCCTGACTTCTCGGATGTTGTCCATAATTGGCAAAGAATGGTGTCGTGCCAATCGTCTCCTGTTTGCTGTTGTTATATGCAAACTCCGCCATCGGAAGCCGTTCCCTCCAATTATCTTGTTGGTAATTGATGTATGTGCGAAGATATTGTTCCAATATTCTGTTTACCCATTCGGTCTGTCCATCCGTTTGTGGGTGGAAGGCAGTGCTGAGCCTGTTCGAGATTCTCATTTCTCCCGTTGCCTTTTTCCATGCTCCGGATGTGAATAGTGATCCTCGATCTGTGATGATATTTTTTGGTAGTCCATGTAATCTAAAGATTTCGTGGAAGATCGTTTGGATGAATGTTGCCGTTGCCATATCCTTTTTTACCGGAACAAAGTGACTCATTTTGGTCAGGCAATCCACCACAACCAAAATGGCGTTCCATCCTTCCGAATTCGGAAGGTCGGTAATAAAGTCCATGGTTATCGTTTCCCATGGTTTTTCCGGAACTTCGTTTGATTTGAGCAATCCGTACGGCGCATATTTGGCTGTTTTCGTCCTTTGACATATATCGCAATTCTTGACGTATCTCTTGACGTCCTCGCGCAGTCCTGGCCAATAGAATGACCTCGTGATGAGTTCAGTTGCTTTAGCCTGTAACGGGGGCTCCCTCTGGGAAGATGGATCCCGAGGTTGCGACCGCACCGAAGTATTCTTTCAGAAGTAAAGATAAAGATAATCAACAGTAGAGTTTGAAAAAATAAATGGTAAAACTTAACATCGTTAAGCTACAGCTTTACTCAATTAAGTCCTGATCTCGAGAGGTAGTTGATTGCCAGAGTAGAGAACTCGCATATACTTAAGTAGATTTGGAATGCTGCCAGTTACTCCCCATCACTACCCTGCGTTCGCGAGCACCCAACTCCCGTGGGCTGTCTAGCCAACCTCTACGGGTTGGACCAACGATCCTCCGTAGCGAACTAGACCACTCAGTGGTGTTCTAACATCTGCCCGATAGAAGTGTTTTAGCCGCTGCATCTCCAATGCAACCGCAGGAGTAAAAACTCTTCATATCGCGGACATGCCAGTGGCGAGCTGTCATGCCCGTGCGGATACTATACCAACTATGGAACTCTCTACCCATATACACTTAGTCTTCTACAAGCATTCGCAGCTCCTGAACATCTATCCGGTTCTACTCATTTCTATATCATTCCGGATGATAGCCACGTAGCTCCCCCGATAGACCCCTTCGGAGGTTGACTACCAATAGGCGCTACCCACAGTCAACCCTCCTAGAAGTGAGTCTTATCGTGACCTCAGACTAGTGTCTTAGAGTCCTTAACGATTCTCCAATACTATTACTCTTTCGGGGCAACGGACTTCGGTTACCTCGCCTACTGGCCTCCGGTAACCTCACATACTACTCTTGACTTCAAAGCAGTATTACTCCGTCAGTTTTGGTCCGTATTACACGAAACCACCTGGAGGCTATTCTCCAGGTTCTCCTCTTCCCCCTCATATATCCTGCGGACAGCTTCCGGTCGGACGGACGGCAGTGACGTATACGGTGTTATGGAAGCATCTCCACCGGGAGACTTTTGCTAGACTTACAGCAACTCTTCAGGCTGTAGCCCATGACGCCAGGGACTTATAACGGGGCCGGAGGGGGGTGTTAGCAACCACACCTCCAAGTTACAGCTTGTTCGGAGCTCAACTGGTTGTGCCGGAGTGATCCGCACAACCTGAGATTCGAACACCCTATGTAGTTTCGCGTGACAAACAATCTAGTCACTTCCCCCGAAGTCCTGCGTAACAAGTTACTTTCAAGGTAGGGTAACTTGACTCCATAGCAGGGTAACCCGTGGCCCAAGGCAGGGTAACTGTACCCCGAGTTACCCTACAGAGTAGGGTAACTTTACCTGGACTCTCCGTCGAGTAATTCAGGGTAACTCCCAAATTGACTACTTGGGTTACCCTACAGAGTAGGGTAACCCCCAACCATTACTAGGACCTATGTACCTTTGGTATGGCCTAGCATGCCCGACTGAGGTACCTAACCACCGGTACCTCCACCTGGTAGACCTAAGTCTACCGCCAGCCCTACCGCGGTAGTCTCTTGACTCCAGTATGGGTGTAGGTTTGGCTACTCGTAATAGTACTCAGTGGAGTCTCGTTACATAGCCGTTCCTCCGTGTCCCGATATTCGTGAATCGTGATGTTGTCGTATGATTTCCGTTCTTATCTTTTCTTCTTCTGGAATCCACTGCTTTCCATCATACCATAGCTGATTTTCTTTCCACTGGCATAAACCTAGTGCTATCCCCTTCATTTCCTTCTTTCCCTCCTCCAATGCTTCCTTTATTGCTTTGATAGTTCCATCTTCTTTGCTTGCTTCCTGTATTCTTCCCTTGTCTTCTGTCGTAATTTCAACCATCTCCATCGCTTCGATTCTGTCTTTCCTGAAATATCGGTCGACTGGTAGCAACGTTTGGATTTTTCTGGTAATTCTTTCGTCATTATCGTCTTGTGGTCTGTCGCTCGATATCCTTGTGAGAGCATCCCATTTGCCCCCTTCTTTGCCAGGTCGATATTCGATTTGAAACTTGAACTGACTTAATTGTTCCATCCATCGTAGTTGCCGATTGTTTAGTACCTTGTCCTTCATGAACGGTACTAGGTTTTTGTGGTCTGATAGTACCTTGACGACACATTTTGTGTCGCAAACGTATCTTCTCCATTCTTTCATTGCTTGAACTATTGCTAATAGTTCTTTGTCGTGGACATCATAGTTGCATTCGGCTGGTGTCATTTTCTTTGACCGGTAGGCGACGGGTCTCCACCTCCCGTCTTCATATTTCTGTGAGAGTATCCCGGAACAGACGTATTTCGAGGCGTCGGTTACGATTACTAGTTCTTTGTCGGGGTCGTAGTGAACTAGTAGTGGGGCACTTGTGAGTTGCTTTCTGATACCGTCGAATGCCTTTTGTTCGTGTTCATTCCATCTCCATTTGGCTTCTTTCTTCGTTAGGTTGTAGAGGGGTTTAGCAATCCTGCTGAACCCTTCTATAAACCTTCGATAGAAGTTGCAGAATCCAATGAAGCATTGAACATCCTTTCTCGTTCCTGGTGGTTTCCATTTCCATATGGCGTTTGTCTTGACTGGGTCCACCTTGACTCCTTGTCTGTTGATAATGTATCCCAAATAAATATTCTGTTTCTTCCTTGTGGAACTCGCATTTTGTTGGCTTGATTTTCTGTTAGGAGTACCCGATTCCGATAGCCTAGGAGTACCTTAGGTAGGGTAACTTTACCCGAATTCGAGAATCTTAGTCTCCAACACCCCCCTCCGGCCCCCTTACGGGGCCCACGCGTCATCATACACATCAACCTTTGTTGCGTCCTGTGACTATATGGTCACAGAATTAAAGGTGTCAGAATAACACCGTATACGTCGCTGCTGTCTGTCTGACCGAAAGCTGTTCGCAGGATATATAAGAGGGGACCTCTGGCAAGACCTGAGAAGTGGAACGAAGTCAATCCGTCAACTACTCAGGGAGTTACTAGGCTTCAAAGATGAGACATCTTCGGCATGGGCCGTAAGTAACGGGACCTTTTCGCACAAGATCATGAGATGAATGTTAGGAGGTTCGGAATAACGAACCAATGAATTCACATCCACCCTTCGACGATTAGAAAGAGTCTAAAGCTCCTGGAAACACTACCAAAGAAGCCAACGAGCTTCACGGAGTGTTGCAACTATGATAAGGGGTGTACCGCAGTTGCGGGATTTACAACCAACACAACACGAAGGTCCACCCCCTCTACATAAAACAATCAGGAGTTGCCGACCGGGGAATTATGAGACTATTCAATAGAATAGCCTCTCCTCTACGAGAAGAGAGTCATCGGAATGAATTCTATAGGTTAGTTGTTGAGTTATCACAACTAGAAGTCATCGACTCCGGCATATCTACAGATGCAGTCTCGTATCAAGACTGATCCTCTTGGTAACGAAAAGAACTATTGGAGCCAACAAAGTTCGACTTGAGAACTCGGCTACAGGTCTAATGACTCTGAGAATCGGATAATTACTACTGGTGACAAGTATCTCTACCGGAGAGGAAATAGTAATTACCAAAGAGGGTGTGGTGGTTTTCAGGGTCTTCCGGTGTTCGCACCTACAGGGGGAACTCGACGTTGCGCATTATTCGAAGAGGTATATATTTGTATGTTAGATAGATGTAGCCCACGAACACTCAGATGCGGAATATAAATATCGAAGTGCCTCCCAAGCTTAAGACATCATCAAGCAACGGAGAAGAGACCTTAACAATATAATATTGTTTTTACGATTCTATCCTACTTTCTGGCACTCTTATTAGTCATAAACGAAACGAGTTGCTTCCGAGCCTTCCTAGACAAATCTCCGTCTACACGAAAGAATCCTGATTGGCCTAGACAACCATAAGTCTATACTGGTTGTCTCCGCCTAACAAGGAGGGTGTTGGAGACCAGGAAGTCCGATTCCAGGTGAAGTTACCTTACCTAGAATATTCTTAAATTATCAGATCTGGGTACTCCTAACATAACCACACTTGTTTCCCTCTCATTCTTAGTATATTCTTTAATCAATTCTGTTCTCTTATCTTTGAAATTGGGGTTTTTCCTACTTATTTATAATAATATCAAATTTTTATACTCCAAAGCTCGCTCAATTTTTAGTGGACAAACCTTGTCTTAACTTTGTTTTAAAAAGGTTTAACCCTCCTTCCAACCCTTCCTATCCTTTTTCTACTGCATGGCTCCACTCCAATCCTTGGTATATTCTCTAGTCAATTCAGTTCTCTTCCTTTTAAAATTGTTTTTATTTTATTGAATTTTGTTTGCTCCAAAGCTAACTCAATTTTCCAGAGGATGAATTTTATCTTAAAAATCCGATCCCCCCTCCAACACTCCCGATCCTCGTACTTCCAAATAACAAAATATAAGTTTAAGCCCGCGAAATCAATGGCATAAAAGTTACCTTCACGCCATAAAAATGATGCACCGAACGGGGCATAATTCGTTTACCGGCATATCATATTTTTCTACACTTTCCCAACTATGAACCTATGATACCTCCACCCTAGCTGCCCTGCTATACATTTTTCTTCCTTGGAGTACCACTTATTTTTTTTTGCCCTGCCCGTATTCGTACATTTGACCCACCGTAAGCCAAGCTAACTTCCGGAACTGCCCAGACCCAGCCTGCCGTTTGTGGAATCAGGTCGAAGGGGATATCCGTGTGGATCGGATTGTTCGGTACCGTAGAATGGGAACTGGGTTGGGAAGATATTAGCCCCGATCATAATACTCGTAGAGCTTGTGAATAGGAAACCTTGGTCAATTTGCTTGTTTAGTAACTTGTCCGAGATCTTTACCCCAATGACGCCCAGCTCTTGAAAATTGCGAGGTCCTACAGGAAGTCGGGCCCGCAGTGTCCCAATCGCACAGTCAGTCCATATTAGGGGTATCATAGGACACATTGTGGTCCATAGTTCAGTTTTTTTTTCCGATGCCCTACGCCCAGCATGCCAAGGGCCGGACCGATTATTGGCCGGAGTGCCCGATATGATGTGGTCAACTGCGACAATTAACCCCTGCCCTCCATGGCCCTCTATAATAATATTATTATACAACTAAAGTATGACATATCTCTTCTTAGGGGTAACTAATAAATAGAGCAGCCGCAGAGCGAGCAGAATTGAATGGAACTTGACTGTTAGTCTATGGGGTATGATAACTGTAGGAAAGGCAGAAAAGGTATAAGTTAGTCATACCCCTCCTAACAATGAAGACAGAGGTATATATATATAAAGCATAACGCAATTATCATGATCCTTCCGTGGATTACCACAATTAATCTCCTTTATTTATATCCCAATTCCCTTCACTACTCCCGTGATAACAAAGGAGACAAATCTAGAGAACTTTCTGAAGTCACCATAACTCGAAAATTAAAGAAACCTCCTACAACATTCTTACCCTACCGTATCATGTGACGAGTACCGGACCTCGTGGTGCGATATCCCCAATTTTAGGATTTCGTGATGGTTAATGGCTTAAGGCGGGGATGTTTGCCGTTGCTGGTACTTTGTCCGGTCAAACAATTCAATACAGTAGCGGTGGTAACTTTGGGTTCTCTCTGTTGGTTTTTAGATATTTCGCGGGAGCAGCGAGCCAACGTGACGGGAGGAGACGAAGTTTACAGTAACCTGGCCGGGGAAGAGCGAGGTCTTGAGTTGAGTTGTTTTGGCCAAGTGCCACCTGTACATTGCTCTGCTGTACTTGAGTATTGTGGGGATTATGCTGGTTTTTCTACAAGGGGCTTGTCATATGACATTACGCTCTTTATCAACTATTCAATCTTATTTTTTTAAAGACCTGGTGGCCGATATACTGGTATTCCCTGGTCAAAAATTCTATTTTCTGTGTAAATGGCGGCCAACTTTCCGGTTGTGGCCCACTTCCCAGTTTAAGAACCCTATTCCGTCCTATCCCTCACAACCTCGGCTCACCTTCCTCCCCGCGGCGGGGCCTATTCAGCCCTGCGCGATAACCAAAACATCAAAGCAACCCCCAAACGGGCTGGATGGCAGAAGAGGGTTCCTTGTTCATGCGGCGAGCCTAACTTAGCTTGCATGACACACCTCCCCCCCCTCTTGGTTCGTCCACGCGGGACGACACATCGTGCCTAAGGTTTCTCGCTTTCCCGTTTGGTGCTTATAGGAGGCAAGATCGTGGCGATTGTGGCTTCCCCTTTTTGATACGGCTGTGAGGAGTTGCCTTTATGGCTTGTTGCAGGACGTCCTTTGCAAGTATGATACTACAGTGTGCTCGGGAACAGGTAGGTATGATATCATACTAGTTTTCGGAGCTGTGTTCCAGCGCTATAGTGGATTCCTTCGCGGCAAAATAAGGGTTTATCTAGTGCGGGCTTGGGGGTCTAGAACCACCATTATGGGGTTACTTAGCTCTTTCCGCCACCAAGGTAGTTAGTTGTTACTCGTACGAATTGTTCGAGGCTTCATATTCAAATTACTATAGATCCTCTCCAGTTCCTTCGCCCCAACCTCCCTATTCCTCAAGAGTACGGCAGATAAAACGGTGTTAGGGGGAATAATTTGATACTGTAGCCACAAGGACCCTAGACAAGACGCCGTTCCCCACCAAATCCATCTCCCCAGACATACACCGGGTGCGAAACGGGGGGTATGGAAACTTCCCCTACCCTAATTTACACTACTCTAGCATATCGCCGTAGCCTTCTTCTCGCCAGCTCTCCGCTCGCAAGAATATCGTTCCATCATCGAGTGAGCATTGGTGATTCATTCCTTCTGATATTGTAGTTCAAGACTAACTTTTTACGCACTAGAAATCGGAAAATATAGAATGAACAACTGTGTTCGGATACCCATGATGGCCCATCCTTTTCCACCTCCTTTGCCAATAGTGCTGATGGTCCCTGTCGAGCTTGAGGACTGTGTCCTATGACCGCCGGTATTTTCACTAGGCTCGGGCACCTGGGGTGAGCGGGGACGTTCTGGTTGTGTGCTATAGGTCGACCATGGATTGCCCATGGACGTGTCTGACTCGGTGAGGCCAAATCTTAGGGTCAGCCGGGATTGGTTGATCAAGAGTGCTGTTGTTCCTTTATGTGGTGACCAAACTACTCTATTGGCGCTCATAAAGAGTATCGAGGTGATACGACTAGGGCACTGGTTTGAACTCTCTATACCACCGCTATCCCCTGCTTGTATAGATAGTAGGCTTGCGTTGCTCTCATGTCTTGGGAGATCGGAAGGGTCCTTACAACTAAACTCCTATACTCATATGCAATTCAGAATCCCAATTAATAACGGAAAACTTTACTTAAATGCATTTCCCACTACAATAACTTTGCCCTTTATGATAAGAGAAACACGGCCCCACCAGCCAGTCAGCCACACCAACTCCACGTTTACAGAATCATTCATCGTTCTGGGGATTCACAACCATCTCCTTAACTTCAGTACAGAAATAAAAACAAAAACCCCACCAACACAATAAGTATTTCTTTCTTCCGCCCTCCCCCTAATCGGAAGCCGTTGGAAATCTAGTATTTAGTATTAGCTTCCTACACGTCATTTTGAGGTTAGGCGTGGAGGTGAATCCCCTGTGCACTATTCGGCGTCACCAAAGCGGAATACATATCATGTTCACGTTTCCGTCCGCTAGACAGTCGAGTCAGTAAACCTTCCACTGCTATTCTACCCATCAAATTTTCTTGATGGAATTTGGAAGCAAACCGAGTGACATCCTATGACTAAGCCTCTCAACAAGATCCGGAAAAAAATATAGATCAACGTGTTCGGCCATAGAACGATGAAAATTTCGCATCCCGTCCGCTCTGCGGTAAACAAGCATCGTATCGTCCGGTTAGTACTACAATGGGTGACCATGTGGGAATCCCGGATGCTGAACTCTTTTTTGTCCTTAGGCTTTATTATTCCTACCCCGGGGTGTTGGTAGGCCTGCGGTAGTCAATAACATTTGAGGCTAGGGGTGATGGGAGAGAAAGAAATTGTCTGAATTTTGGGTAGTCCTATTGGCGTACAATATGAAGAAGAGGAACAAGGAGAAAAATCCCCGTAACCTCGGTCTCCTATCATACCATTGTCGGTGAGGTGGTGCCCCGCTAGATATGTAGCGAGCATTCTGAGCATTATCCAGATCCTAAACCCCTCACCCCGGGATCTCTCACCAGAGAACTAGGAAAAAACACCAAACCAATGTTTGCTGCCAGCCAATGTCAATCTGTGAAGCCAGCGCTGACAATACATCGGCAAGATTAAGCTGACCCAGACGGCTAGAGCCACCGCAAACAATAATCCCGCAGAAGAAAAACACAGAACACAGTGCCTTGGCGGCAGTAAGATCAAACACGCCGATAAAGTTATCCCCCAACGATTGGGTGCAATAACTAGTCAACCGAGTGAGAGCGGGTGATTAAAGAGCAATCTAGTTACAGTTGAGCTATGATACAGAGAAGGAGTATGGAGGGATATGGCAGAGCAGCAGCGATGGTCACCGAGTCGTGGCAAGGGAAGGAAAGAGAACCAGATTCAGAGCCGGATACGAGACCGAAGTGGAAATAAGGGGAAGGAGAGAGAAGGTAAAGCAGGTCCGGGGGGAGGAAAAATCTAGGTAGTTGAATGAGCGTATATCTTCATCCTGCTTAGATATTTGTCGTGAAGAGGCGGCCGTGGCGGTTCATTTGGTGTGATATTCACCTAGACGGTCGTACTGCCTCTGTGAAGATTACGGTCTCCACTCTAAGGTTGCCCGTTGGAATTTTGGGGTAGCCGGTCAATTATTTGATATCGCCACAGGCAATCATATAATACAAAAACCGCCTTACCGGTAGCAAGAAAAGAAAAGAAAAAACTTTCCATTCGCCACCTCTGGACATATGATACTTGAAAACACCCCTCCATCCTCTGCAAACAGCAAGATACAATGCACCGTGTGAACAGAAATAAAGCGAAAAGATGAGTGAGAAAACTAATCAGCAACAATCCCACAAGATACAAAAACCACCAACCCCCTAGCCCACTCAAGCAACCCCCCCAAAGAAAAACCACCAGGAACTATGATATGACAGAAAAAAGTAAGAATAGCAAAAATAAAAATAAAAAATAAAACAGCAGAAACCGGCGAATATCGAAACGGCCACCCAAGCATGATATGATAAAGAACGACATGTCCAACCCTACCCCCTAACCAAACTTCTCCGAGCGAATAACCTTGCACAAGCAATGCTCGATATCCGAATACCACAGCCCCTCAGGCCTGAACAGGCGCTCCCCACCCTGGGCCTGAAGCTGGGTATTCAGATAGCATTTCACTCCGGCGTAAACGTTTTCCAGAAATTTCTCCACTTCGTCCACATCCGAAAATTCATGCCCCTCCAGGTCCTTCACGAGCCCGCGCCAGGCACCCTTCCCGCCCTTCCCCTCTGTCAGAATTGTCCAGAGCCTGGCCGCGAGATCCCTCGCGGTGGGTGGTTCGACGAGCCCACATTCGGCAAAATCGCACACCAAAAGCCAACTCAGCAGAGTCCCCTTGGTGTAATAGGGTATTTTTTCTGCTTGTATGACCTCGAGCATCGCTGCGAAAGTTGGCATGACGTTCTGGAGGGACACATATTTCGCTATCACTGGGCCCTTTGCGAAGAATATGGAAACGTAATTGCCTACATTGCTCGGATTGAAGCGAATGCTCCCGTACGCCGGTACAGTGTTGATTCCAGCCCCGGTATTATTCTTATAGGCATCACGTGCCGTAAGTACCTCACTAGTAGTTGTGGCACTGCCTAGGACGTCTATGAGTCCCGGGTGACCAAAGCCGAAAAGACGAGAAATCATCCAACGACTGAAGAAGAGAGGACATGGAGGGTAAGGGGGTGGCAGAAGGGCTCTACCTATGGCACTGTAGCTTGGCCCTTTTGTACGCATGGATATGAACTTGTCCTGTAGAAGATAAGATTTACTAGCCATCTCTACGTAAGGCTTTGAAGTAGCCGGAATCAGAGGGAGGTGTTGAGGATCATTAACAAGCAAAATGGTGTGATGAGAATGGATAATCGTAGCAACGATATTTTCAACAGTTTTGTGATGAGAGGGGATATCCCGAGCGAGAGAACTCGAACTCAATGATTGTGTAGGTACACTTAACGCCCTATCATGAGGGCTGTTACATAGGGTTAAGGAGGGGAAAACGGAATTGCTCTGTGCTGTTTCCCCTGTCGGAAGGGTAGGAGCTTGGCCAGGGATAGAGAAAGTATCGTCCGCGGTAATTGAAGGTAAGGGTTCCTGAGAAGCTCCGTGACTTTTTTCCCCTGCCGCAGGGTTAAACTTCTCAGTAGTAGCAGGAGTAAAAGTCGATCCACACCCCTCCGTATCGGTAGTAGTGGTAGCAGTCTGCTCCAACCGCTCACCCACCTCCTTCAAGTTATTGCGAGCCTTCTTCTGTATAGAGCCTATACTGGCAGAGGCGGGCTTTGAATTGCCGGAAGTCTGTTTTCTCACCTTCTGCTTCCTAGTAGACTTTACGGGTACTGTTTCGCTCGCAGATCCGCTGATAGTTGACGTCTCGTAGGAACGTTTGTTCCCATTAATTCTCGAAGACCTTCTACAAGATAGACTCAACGCAAACAAATAGTCCTGTTGAATTTGAGAAGCGATAGCAGAGTTATTCTGCGCGGTCGACATATCAGTATTGATGTACTTTTCGTGTTTCTTATGGTTAACCTGGTGTGGATGAGTTGGGGAGGAGGGTGATAACGGAAGGGTAGCGCGGTTGAGAAAAATTACTTGGAAGAAAATTCCGTATGTGAAAGGGAAATAAGTATGGAAATGTCTTGTGAGTAGGAGTTATTCTGGCTGGTTCTTGGGGAATGAAAGGGTGAGGCGTAGAGGGTGATGGTTCCAGATGAGTGGAGGAAGGGGGAGGGGAACGAAAGAAGAGCAGATGAAAGAACGAACACAGATATACCTCAGAATTGCGTGGACATGTTCATAACATGTTCATAGAATTAATCAATCCTCATATAATTATTCCCCTAGCATGCGTGCGAGTGTGTTCATGGCCACGTGTGCTGGAAGTAACGTTCGGGCATCAGACGAGAACTTGATCTTAGGCTTGAAGTTTCGCACGCGGTTTGCAGGTGCCTAGCGTCACCACAGCTTATCTTGAGTGATGTGCTGGAAAAATATTGTGAGCCCAATACTTCCCCTGTCCAAGCCCAGATTTTAAAATTCAATGTTGAATGCTATGATATCATATCCTCCCCCAGGAAGGTACCAAGACCTCCCTAGGGTGCCCCAAGGATCCTCTCCCTAATATATACTATATAATTTGATTTGAAATTAGATATCTTGTAGTATACCACTACTATTTTTGGTGTCACATTGGACACTTTGAAGCCAAGGCCGAGTGACCACCAGTGAACTCTCACTGAGAAATTGGTAAACAATACTTATTGAACTCGAATTAGTTTCTTAGTTGCAGTAGACAAGCTCAGAGCGTGATAGTGCAATACTCAACTGAGCGTCCAATCCTTCAGCACCAGTTCCAATGCCTCTCTGCCTCTTGCGCCGCCTTTAATTCGTGACGACAGGCAGAATCTCGTCCCTTACTACAACACTGCTGGATCTGCCACGCCAGACTAAATGAGTAACAAAGCTGCTAACAAGATGTTATTGATCTTTTTACAAATTAAACCACACTACCACGCAGCCAAAAACTAAATCAGTAGCCCAATTGAGCAATATACGATTAAAAGAAAACTCAAAGACGAGCCACGCAAAAATGCGTGAAAGCAAATCACAACTGCTGACAACATCGAACAGTTCAAGAAGACACGATTGTCCAACCTGCAAAGAACCCAACAGCGGTGAAACAGAGCTTTTGTATTCTTCATAGCTTATCTGCCGGGCTTTCACTTTTTCACTTGATATCTAGATTGGCTCTGTCCGAGTATATCGCTTACCACTGGTCATATTGCGCGCAATGATTCCCCTCCACTAGTAACTAGGAGAGTTCAGTTGTAATGCCTTCATCAGAGCATCCTGAGAAATAATCAGCAATGCGCAATTTATGATATTACCGAAGCCCAAATTCTCAAGATGCATAATCCTAGAAAAACTATTCGTTAGGAGCTCAAGTTTGCGCTTCTAAGAACCCGAATCAACCCCATAAGTTACCACTCGAGCTATCTTAAGATATTATGAACTCTTGAGTGCACTTTTCCTCCTAGCCCCACCTCGCGTCTCACCATATGGCACCAAACGGACAACAAAACTGCACATGAGTCCTCCAGAGGAGGTTCACGGTCTCTAGGCTGTGTATCATATCATAATACAGTACCGTAGGGTGAACCCTATGCATATGTCATCTCGCACTCGCAATCACGATAGTAACATTATTTCCTTGCTGCAGGAAAGAGAAAGAAGAAAAAATCTCAGCACTAGTATGATATATAATCTCCAAGGTTCGTCTTTTTCACAATCGACGATCTTAGAACTAAGCAATGTCCCCTCCGCGAATGGTTAGGCTTTGTCTTCTGCTGTCGAAAATCGAGTGCGATCGCCAAGCACCACCCAACAGCCGCACTGCAGCTCGCGAATCCAGTGGTTTGCCAAGACAAGCCTAAATCCTTGCCTTATCCTTGGCATTTGTGTTAAAAAACCGCGCACCGCCAAACATTCTCCTTTGCTCTTTTGTCCTTCCATTTCATCCTCATCAACATCGCCTCATCGCCACCAACACCCTCACCTGCTGCAGCAAAATAGGAAGAATATTAAAAGCTTAGGAAGGAGGAAGAGGGAAAGAGGGAATCTGCTTTTAGTTCTATTCCATTCTATTCGGGTGCTTGAAAATTCATCGCCGAAACCACCGTCCTATCAATACTCTGACTCGAACAACCCACTCTCTTCCCCCATCCACCCCCCTAAAAGAAGAGCACATAGAATTTTCTCTTCTCCAACTCTCTGGGTAGCTGCGTTTGTATCATATTTTGGACTTCTCAACCAACCCTCTGACGCGACAAAGGTCCCCCAAAATTACCCATCATTCCATTCAACCTTTTGTTGCGTAGAAGAATACACCCCCATCCCCTTCGAAGCGAAGCAAAATGGCGTACAGTGACGATACCGTCCTGTCTAAACTCAGCGCTCTAAATGAGACTCAGGAGGGTATAGTGACCGCAGCAAACTGGATTTTATTCCACAGGTATGGAATACGAATATCCATCTATCCATCTCTCCATCCATCCATCTATATAAGAAATGGAAGGGGGGGAATAAAGAAATAAGAGAGGGCAGCTAATCGGGACTTTTCTGCAACAGACGCATGGCCAAGAGAACCGCCGAGCTATGGTTACAGAGGATGAAGGAATCCACAAGCCATAAGAAGCTCAATTTGATCTATCTTGCAAATGGTGAGAAGTCACAGCCCCGATAGGGTTCATCTTTCCTAACACTGTGGGATATAAATTTCTAACCTGATCGCGAGTCTTAGAGGTGGTTCAACAATCCAAGGCCAGAAAGAGACAAGACTTTCTCACAGCATTCTCACCGGTATAACATATTTCCATTGGCATATCCCACGATCGTTTCACTTTCTAACAGGTGCCCTAGATCATTGCGGAAGCGACTGAAGTGGCGTACAGGAATTCTACCCCGGACATCCAGAATAAGATTCGACGCGTGATGGAGGTGTGGAGGCAACGCGTCATTTTCGAGCCAGATGTACAAAGTAGTATCGAACAACGTCTCGATGGTATTGATCCCACTTGTGTACTTGTGTACTCGAGTACCTCTTTTTTCCCCTTTTTTTATCTTTCAAATCCAGAACATGCACTAACAACTCTAAAGATGTCGACAAAGGAAAGAGCAATGCCAGCTCTGGTGCAACCGGTCGCAAGCCACTCTTGGGAGGAGCCTTTGGAGGTTCTTTTGGAGGGGGCGGTGCCTCAAGTGCCCCATTGGAATTTACCCCTATTCTCAACAGTCACAAAGGCCTCATGTTAAAGAACTCCTCAGTCACAATCGCAGTCAGTAGCGCCAACTCCGAATACCAAAAGCAATTCGACTCCGATACCCTCCCAGTAGCTCCGGTCTACGCTGCTCGTCTCTCTTCTCTTCTCAAGACCCTCGACTCTGCCCACATCGCTGTCAAGGGTGCCATCGAAGCGCGCGAGACCCACATCCGCAACCTTGAGCGCCTACTCTCACAAAGCAAGACAGCTCTCGAGAACGACAAGAACACACTCAAGGACATAGTCACTAAGCATCAAAAGACCGAGACCACAAAACAAGAAGTTGAAATGATGATTCTGAAGGGTATGGACGAACCGCAGAATAACCAAACCAACGGTGGTGGGGGAGGATCGGCGGGGCCCTCAGCCGTACATGATGCTGCCTCACCAAAGTCTCCTGAGGTTGAAGCGCTTACTCCTCCTGGACAGCCGGCTTACGATAATCCGATGTCGTCTGCTCAGGCATCAGTCCTTCCTCCTCAATTTCACCAGGGCGCTTCTGAATTGCTTGCCAGTCTGGCTGCTCCGCTCGCCGGAGTCAAGAGGGAGAATAGAGATGAACCGGAGGTCTTCG
The DNA here is from genome assembly GCA_006112555.1 of Tuber indicum. Taxonomy (NCBI): domain Eukaryota; kingdom Fungi; phylum Ascomycota; class Pezizomycetes; order Pezizales; family Tuberaceae; genus Tuber; species Tuber indicum. Next base: position 34,644 of record VBSK01000036.1, read on the forward strand.
AGGGATTGGACGATGATGTTGCTGATATGTTCCGGAATGAACAGATTGGTAGTCCCGCTAAACGGTCTAAGATCGAAGAGGACGATGAATACCACCCATAATATAGCCAAACTCACCCCACCCCAATTCATACAGGATGCGAGGAACGGTGGATGACGGAGCTGAACCCTACTCAACACTTCACTTTATAGTTCATTTCATTTTTCATTTCACCCTTTCTCGCCTTCTTACTTTTATCCTCTATTCTCAAGACGAAAACCTTCATGCTTCATTTCTTGTACCATTCCCATGAAACTACGATATTATGCTTTTTCCCCCTTATTTATTTACTCATAGACGCCTGCGGTTGCCATACGTTCGCAGTCAGAACTCCGGCGGATTTGATTTGCTCTCTTACCAAGTTTTAAGAAAATTTTATAATTTCGAGTGATTATCTGTGAATTCAGCGCTGATACCATAGACACAACCCCCATCAGAGCTCTGTTTAAAATAGAGTCCTATTCTCTGTTCTCGTTTCGCATCGTTCCCCTACTACATGTTTGTGAACCATCTAAGCTATCCATATCCCGGATACACCCCCGGAACTACCCAGACTAAAAGAACTCAAAAGATCTCCAACGGGAGGCTCCCCTATTTACTACGAATGGTTAGTGTTTCATATGAATCCGGGGTATGCCGATGTGATGTAACTTAAGTGCGAAATTTTTGAGCAACCTATATTTATTGACTTTTTATGCGCTTCCATATTAGATAAAATCATAGTTGCGTCATACACTACTACGAAATGGAGCCCAGAAGGCATGTCCAGCTTGCATCGTGACACCCAGATTCATCATCCTTAGCTTAATTACAATCATCTACGGGGATACAATCTTTACATTGAGGACCCATGTTTAAGCACGGGGACTCACCGCACGGATTCAACGTTTGAATCCTAAACTTCATTCGCACATGAATGGAGTAGCGCGTGGACTATATATGTCAAGATAAGTTAGTCACCCCTTCATCGCCTGAACAATCGTAAACGAGATCTGAGTCTTTAAGGAGTGTGATCGTATCGTATCATAGGTTTTCCCGCCACGCAATTTTGCCCTGGGGTTAAGTACCCTAGTGCTAGTGGAATGCTCTTGGCCGTGATACTTGTAGCTGATTCGTGCTATAGTCTATTGAAGCTGAGTAAACTATGAAGGAGAACCGATCGGTATCCTTTATCAAGGTTCTCGAAAGTATCGTACTTGTAAGAGAAGCTGCCCCTCCACCCAGGTACTGATAGAGCATGGGGCCCACAGCCCCACCCCTACCGTGTATTCTCAGTTATTCTCACATGACCATTCCGACATTCTGCCTATCTGCACCACTGGATTTGTCACGCCTCAGGGTGCTGATCGCCCCCTGCTTGGCACGCTACTTTATGGCATAAAAGTTGGTTTTATATAGCACAAATTTGGCAGATTAAAGTTTTATATGGGGCGTGTTCGGTGTGTGTGGAGATAAAATTGATATATTCACCTCCGCAATAATTGCATTGAGAAAAATATTGTCAATCCAATATGTGGATTTAGGGCTTGGAACAAAAAGAGCTCTTTTCAATTTTTTTATTATGATATCAAAAGAACCAAATCTTGATAGATACATAGTACCGATATTCTAACAGAAATTAGAATGATTCTATTATAACTTGTAACAGCTTTTACTTACTCAATTACCGTACCTTCTTTGCCGAAAGCCAAGATCTCTTTTATTTTTTAACCATACTCGAATATGATATATGCATGACAAGGACGATCAAGGAACACTTTTCATGACTCATATATTTATGTATGTCACCAGTTGTCCAAATGAACACCTAACTCATATTATCTCAAATATTCATTTTGAGATAAATACCACTTTCAACTTTTATTGCAATATATTTTTATTGTGACACCGGGCAGGGCTTAAAGTACTCGAGTATCATAACATCTAAGTTACTCATATCCCAGTGAGAGCCTCTGAGCGAGTATTTACCCTCGGACTCAAAGATCTCACTCAGCCTTGTGCAGGTTGAGCTTCTCCTCGAGGGATCGAACCCATAGCGAGAGAAGCAGCAAGATTCAGGCTATCATACAACTACCGATTTGTCGAAGGCACCTTTCGCCCGAAGTACCTATACTATTCGAGCGCATTTTTACCGTCACACCTTTCTTTTAGAATGGACTGCCCACCCCTCTTGCACTTAATAGTAGCGTTCAGCTTGTCCTAATATACGCACTACCGTATTGTGTTTCGGGGTCTCTATCTTGATCTCAGGAAAATCTATGATAGCACGTGCCATTCATTCATTTCCGGCCGATCCCTGCCGTAGAAGGTTCTGGGTTTTACTGAGCGAAGTCTGACCGTGGCACAAGCGCGGGAAAGGAGCAGCAGGAACCGCAAGGACGGGTCGTTTGGAAGTCGGTATATATCGTCAGAATTTGATATCACACATGGGGTTAACATGAATTGGAGTTTGTTTTAGCCAACCTTTCTATGGAGCTACGTGACTATGGGGTGTGATACCTTTATTTAAAAACCTTAATGCGAATAGTCCTACTAGAGTTCACCCCTAACTCACATTCGTTTGACCGGATTACTACGAAAATACGGCACTCGAGTAGAGAAACATACCTGTGCTGGTACTTGTGCTGATATGCGGTTGCTGAAATCTTGTGACTTTGGTCTAATTAGACCAATCCAGGGTTACAATTGTAGATTGCGGCTTAGCGCGCAGCTTATCGACCTCGTGGGGAAGAGGCGACTTGGCGTTAGGCGCTGCGTTGCAGGGCTGAGGATTACGCAGAGTCGTGCTCATTTGGCTTCTCCCCGCTTAAACCAATAACTTGAGGTCTTGGCGTGTTGCTACATAAAGCGCGGTCCCCTCTCCCTCTCCTCGTCAACCTCAACCTTTTCTCAATCAACTCAACCAGAACATACTCTTCTTCTACCTATTTGCTCTAACAGAGCTCTATCGACCGTCAGCTCAAGCTCCGATATCATTGCTCTGACTTGCAGCATGGATCCTTCCGCCCCTGATCCACCCCTTGAGCCTCCTGGTTCACCAAAGTTGACAGAATATGCGCTTTCCTCCGCCGATGTAAAGCAAGAACCAGTCGCCTGTATCTTTTGCCTGAATGATCTCCTTCGGGGTGCACCTTCGGTAGGTGTCGATGAGGATGTTGCTCGCTTGAACCCTTGCAATCATACAATGCATAACGAATGCCTTCAACTATGGCTGGAGAGAGCAAATAGTTGTCCCCTTTGCCGTACCAACTTTCACGAAGTTAGCGTCTCAAAAACTCTGGATAGTGAGTTATCTAAATTTCCCATGTTTGATCGATCAAAGTTTGCTAACCGTTAACTCTCGAAATAGGCGAAGTCACCCGAGTATATAATGTTGAAGACAAGATACAAGTCGCAGACGATATCCAACCGCATTTCATCCGACCAGTTCTTGATCTCGCCCTCTTGCATGCCGCCCGAGAGCACGATGCTGCGGCAGGCCATTTCGAAACTTTTCACGCCCAATGTAGCCACTGTTATCTAGACGATCGTGGAGAAACTGTTTTATGCCCCCTCTGTGCTAGGTTCTACCATGTCGACTGTCTAGAACCCCGACGACCTGCCAACGTTTTGATCTGTCGGCGTTGTGCCTTGCGAGAACGAAGGGCCGTAATGAATAACGGCAACTCCTTTGAGGACAATCCTCTTCGGACGGGATCGCTTTCTAGGTTTCAACGTGCGAGGTTGGTAGCTCGAGAACAACTTGCTTGGGAATCTGCTTGGGAGCGTCTTGAAGCCGAACATAGTCCATGGGATGACGATGAAGATGACGATGACGACACAGAGAATCAAATCGTTTCAATTCTTACCCGAACTAATAGGAGACGAGCAGTTGCTGCAGCCCAGACAGGAGGATTGAGCACTTTTGTCGAACCGGTGGCCTGGACGGAGCCAGTTAGGAGGACCAGAACCGCATGGCCGCAAGAGCCGAAGGTTATTACCGAAGAAGAGAAAGAGCTATGGGATACTTTTGAATTGGCTCTAAAGGAGTCCCAGGGCAGAGGGTCACACGGGGACCGGAGTCCCCAGGATGATCCTTGCACAGAACCATCGAAGAAGAGGGACGGAGAATCTAGTTCTGGTCCCGGTAGGAGCTCGGAAGAACAACGTGAAGAGGAAGTACGGCGAAAACGCCCACGCACTAGACGCGATTCACAATTGTTGGTCAATACCGGCGATGGCCCAATTTTAAAGAGTCACACAGCGCATACGACTCCAGTTGCCATGTTCCCAAACATCCGCCAGCCCCCCGCCAGCGAAGGCCCAGAATCCTCACCAAGCGCCTATTCACAAATCATGTCTTACATCGGAAAAGGCTTGGAGTATTCCCCGCCAGGCACTGCGGCCCTCGTCGACGGTGTAAGACCAAGTGCAGTGCCACCGGATTTCTCTGCGGCACCTAGTCCAGGCCGCCGGTTAGCTTCTCCAGAAATCGCTACATCGCTGTCTCCGTTTGTTGTCGGCTCACCGCCCATGAGTTGTCCTGGTTCCCCAATTGCAGAGGCCCCAATTAGGAGAAGTTCCGGGAAAGTTTCCTCTCCAACGCGTCGAACACCTGCATCTCCGACCCAACCAATTTTCTCTCGCCCCTGGGAGAGACCTCCTCGTCCCGCCTCATCCTCACACAAACGACCCTATCAGGCCCCATCACCGCCATCGGGGAGTGACTCCAGCGGTAATGAGGATCAACAGAATTCACGCAAGAGGAGGTCTATCAACTGTCTAACTCCTGAGGCTAAGCAGGACCTTGCAAGCGTGGTTACATCAATCTTGCAACCAATGTACCCGACAATGATTTCGAAGCAGGAGTTTACGGAGATCAATAAGAAAGTTTCCAGACAACTGTATTCAATCTTCAACAACGAAAATTTTGGATTAGATGATAAGGAGAGGTGGAAAAAGGTTGCGCAGGAGCATGTTTCGATTGCGCTGAAGCATCTCTCCGTCTAGTTGTTTTCTCCTTTCTTAGATATCGGGAGTATTCTTCGCATTATTCTGAGTCGGTGGGGTGGTCTTTCTTTTCATTAGTTTTTCGCCAATTGGGTTTAAATCGGTTGGGGACGGCTGGGAGAGTGGGGGTTATCATTTTTACGGCGCAGATGGGATGGGTTATGGGGGAACATAACGTAGTCGTTATTTCCCTAAATATGTCTTTACTTTTCTTTCTCTCTCTTCTTCTCTCTCCTTCTCTTTTCTTTTCTTTCCCTTTCTTTCTCTCCTATTTTCTCATCTATTTCTCTCCTCCCTTCCCCTTTCGGGGATTCCTCTATTCTATCTCCATCCACCCTCAATCCCCTACTCCCCCCTTCATGTATATACTCTTTGGTTCTCCCTACGCCCTCCGCGCCAGATCGCCAACGACAATTGCGGCACGGAGAAAATCACATGCCATCGAGACCGGACTAACTGTCATTACTCATCCACTTCCCCCAAGCATTGGTATACCTTTTTTTCTGGTTATATGGCAATAGCATGGCTAACAAGTATCATCTAACACCTCAACAGTAGTAGGAGTCCCGTCTGTTTCGACATAGCCATATTTTGATTTTTATTATAATCAACCTTGCGTGTGCATACCCTCTCCCGGAAACGGCCAAGTTGGCAACATTCCCGGTAGGCGCACCTGGAGGGGGGGCGGGTGCGGAGGCGAGCGGGGGCACCCTATACAAATTTGACAACATCTCAAATCTTGTACGGGGCCTCGCTCCTCCTCTGCACTCGCCCCCCCTCCAGGTGCGTTAAGTATTTAGGGGTAAGGAGCTGCCGCCGGGGAAGACTTGAAAATAAGAATCCAAGAGCGGAAGGCAAGGTGGGGCGTAGAGATCCGATGTAAAGCGTATGTAAAGCAGATGTAAACCTTCGGTAAATTACCGGTATATCGAGTGGGGCTAAATCCGGGAGCGCTGCCCACTGCATAGGCATGAATGATAGAGACCGCAGCTCATACATGTATACATATCACACGGCTGCGAGTATGATAACTGTAACCTCCAGTGGTCCGAGATGGCGGTTGGAAGGAGATGTAACCAAGGTTTTGAACTAACCGCTCTAACACATGCTGTCCATTCAGGCTCATGTTAAGGGGTTTTTGTTTCCTTTTTATTATTTTTACCCCTCCTTTCACGCAGCGTTCTGGTAAGCCTGCAGAAGAATCTACTGTCTTGTATAATACAGAGTGCAATTTTCGTTGCCTTGGAAGAAACTCCCTTAGCGTCCTGTTGTCTGCGTTACCCTACCGTAAGAACTGGAATTCCGTAACCGAGCCTCGCGCTAAGACGTCAGGAATTCCCCTCTTTGGATGCTCAAGTACTCGAAGAGAGGGGGGGAATCACTGCGAAAAAAGACTTGCCAATTCTCGCGACTCGAGAATCCCACAACGCCGAAACAGACTGTGACAGACCCTACCCGAGCACAGGAGAGCGGTCCTAGCATGAGGCTCAATTATCCCAGTCCTTACGGCACTTCCCCTCCCCGCGAGTGTGGGTATCATACCCGATGTTTTTTTTGTTTTTTTTTTCAAGTCCCCGGAATGTGAGTTACGGTACGTGTCTGTGTACCCAAGTTAGGTACTTATAATTCCCGCAAAAATCTATCAAGAAATCGTGAAAGCCGTCAATCGGTGAATCACTTACGGTGTCCATTTCCCGCTCCGGAGACTGCAGCATATCACACAAAAAGTGTCGAGAACGACAACCCGTACGAGTACCGGTACGAGTACTCGGGTATCATACCTTCCTACTGGTTAACCCTTAGTGTCGAAGCTTTTCTAAAAATAACTATATGCTGTCTATCGCGTACCACCGAAAATTAGCCCTTTCGTACGGATCTGGATGGCATGCGATATCAGTTCTGTTTGAAAAACGCATTCGACAAGTGCGAGTAGACTAGACTACCGTACTCCCTCGCTCTCAGCCTCGGCTTCCGTGCTTTATCTAATTGGTACTTCCCTCTACTCGTACGATACCAACAACCTTTCGAAAAGTGCGGATGAGTAGACTAAACCGAGCGCACGGTTGGCCAATTTCGAAATCCACCATAATCTAAAAAAAAAAAAAAACAGAACCCCATCGTAGTAATACCATGTGCAAGAGCGCTAATTGTGGCGGAGTTCGCAAGAAGGAATAAGGAATTTGCCAACCTCTTTCCTGGAGGGGGGAAGAAAGGAGAAGGAAAAGAAAAAAAGAAACGTCAGGAACAGGATTCGAACCTGCGCGCGCGAACGCATTTGATACCATGAGTTTTACTTGCGGGGAAACAAGTTAATTCAAGTCAAACTCCTTAACCACTCGGACATCCTGACATATGGTCCTCACTGCCTCTTTTTGAGTCTTATACCTATCGGAGTTGGTGCGGCTATCCAGTGTTCCTGGATTGTTAGGCAAGCACCTAAAAACGAGGGCCGTGAATTCTGTATACGTTCTCGGATATGCACGTCAGCACGAGTAATAGGATAAAAATTTGATTTTGAAACTTTAGTAGAGCTCAATGGAATTGTAGATATTGTTTTGTCGGTGGTGCTGGGAGTTATTATGATATTATCATATCATACGTGGGGGAGCGCAGTGAGGGCACGGATCGATTTTTATTTTTCGCTAGAGAATTTTCCCCTCCGCACAGGAGCGGCCACAGAACTCCGGGCAGGCGATAAATTGAGTATGGTGGTAATGGTAAAGCTCAGAGTGCAGACTTGGGCGCACCTAACTGAGCGTGAGGTTGGGTGCAGTTCTTTCGGCAGTAGCGATGTCGAGCGAAAATACTACCGTACGCACTCGGACTCTTTGTGGTTTCTCTGGAGGCGATGAGAATGGTCACAAGTGCACGGGATACTGCTCTCTTGAGCTGGGCTTGTGAAGTTTAAGTTCTTCGAGCGAGGTATCCCAACTCGAGCCCAATGCTCAACTTGACTTGACCTGGCTTGTGGTTCTTACAATTGAACTTACACCCTGTACGAGGGCGCCACTCTCATGAGAAGCTATTCCCAAGAAGTAGGGAAGGTGCGAGTGCCGGATTTAGCTCTCGCGGGCTAGGATATGCGATCCACTTCGGGAACATCTCTCCCGTAGGCCGGAATCACTTAACACCCGAAAGTAGCCATGGAGGTAATCGTGTTGAGCTGTTTTATCCGAGCTTTTCTTGGGGGATACAGCAATTGTTTCGTAACCGTGGGGCTGGGTTAGCGGTTACCCTTACAGTACAGTAAGGTAAGAAGAGTAGTTAGTATTGCAACTTTCCCCCAAACAGATATTTTTTACTTGTGTACAAGACAAACGAACTTCTGCATACTCATTTACCTCTGTCTTACAGCCTCTTCCTGTTGCCCGCCCTTCAGAATTAGATGCAGGGCTCATCCCGAGCTGTGGTATATGCGAGCTCATAGTAGTCGCCAATCTCACTCAAATACTTTAATCACAAAGCACAGAGAACAAATATAGTAGTAAGACTTAGTAGAGCAAAACTGCGTCCGTTTGTTTTATCACCTTAGTCATGCTGTATTCCCTAGCCCTCAACACCTTAATAAATAATAACCCTAGCACCCTGATGCACATAGTGCGTCCGATAAACTCTATCCCATTGGGAGCAATCGCGGGTAAGAATGTCTGCCAAAAAGGCTGCATACCTAAACTTGTCGCGCCTGTGCTTCTATCCACAGATGGCTATGCCGGCATCGCCGTAATGCGCGAGGCGACTGCACTGGAGCAGAAGGGCTCTATTGACAGCAGTTGCTATCAGGGGAAGCGTAGAGGTATCGACAGCGACATAGGCGTTAGAGCCAGGGAGAACCCATCGAGGTCTCGCAGTGGACCCAGGTCTGCGCGTTGGGGTCTTCGGGTGCCATGGTTGTGTTGTAGTTTCTGGGAGATCGGAGACGTCAATGGGCGTGATCTATAGCATGTGTAGAGTGATTTCGGCCACGTCAGGGGCAGCGGTGGGGACGCCGTTAGCAAGGGGGGATAAAGCTAAAAGGAGAATTAGACCGATAAAAATTCTTTGAGCGGTAGTTATCTTTAGTCTTGAGGCTTGCTGGAGTTTTAAGAAAAGGTCGAAGTTTGAGGAGGGTCAAGAGCCGAAAGAGAGCAGAGTTGGAGGAAGTTGGTGGTATTGAGGTTGTGGTAGTGTCGATTTCAAAACGTATAGAGGTCCGCTGGGGGGGGGGGACTTGGTGTAATACCTACAGTGCAGACCATGGCTTCGTTTCTTGGGACTGGAGCTACGTCGGGCATCAATATCACGGATTCTCACTCAGTTTCCATCCTCCATCTGGGAGATTTACATGGCTGTCTCCTTAACCATTATATAATAATAGAGACTTTGCGAAAAGAGTCTGGATGTAAGGCAAATGCGGTTCTAGACCAACCAGACCGCTAGGATTTGACTCTAGATGCGAAATCGCAAAGTCCCTATTATTATAATATTATTATCATATCGTACATGTCAGGAATCATTTTGGTGGTGGTTGTGCTTTCACGGCACTTAACATTAATTCAGCTTCCGCCCTCAAAACACTAGGCTCTAAACACTGCAGATTTGTCACAGTCGTGAACTTCTCGATCAGGACCTTCAACCCTTATCCACCAATCTAACAGCAACCCACAGATTGTATACGCTTTCCTGAGCTTTGTCCATAGAGATCGAATTAGAGATAGATCTTGTGAAACCTCCTGATTCATACCCACTCAAATCCCAAATGAGTACCTCCAATGGGAGCCCTGTGTTTCGTATCAGACACTGTGGGAGACCTCTTGTGTAGGGTATTGAGGGGTGTTGTTGTTGATGGGATAGAGTACTGTATGTACAAACCGCCGGGAAAATAAATACATGATGGAGATCCGCTACATGCCTCTCATATCGAGGCCGCATCCTCTGGTCGTAATTGACTGCGTGTCCACCACAAGTCCTACAGCACGATGTTGTCACACTGAAACACCCCGGGTAAAACGGAGCCGCCCGCATGCCAAGTTCCTTATCGATAGGGTGAAAAAAATTGGTCCACTGAAACAATGCATCGCCAACAGGCTAGTTTTCAGCGACTCAAACAAACATCCCATCTACAGGCAGCGCATAAAAAAAATGTCAGGCAATGATAGCATCACCGTTGGAGTTCTTGGTAAGATGGCTCTTTTCTCAATTGTTTATTAATGGGTGGAAAACCTGGGAAAGCAGTAGTTCTAACAATCACCTTACGAGTAGCTCTCCAAGGAGCCTTTTCTGAACACTTGGAGTTGTTGAAGAAAGCTGCGGAACAAATAGAAACTCCCAAAAAGATTGGGTTTATCTCAGTCAAGACTCCAGTCGATTTGGAGAAATGCTCAGCTCTAATTATTCCTGGTAAATTCTTTTAGGGACAACTCTTCTAACTAGCGGCTAACTCGAAAACAGGTGGAGAGAGCACTACAATGGCTTTGATTGCTGAACGCAGTAACATCCTCGAGCCTCTCAGAGAGTTCGTTAAAGTTCACCGTCGTCCCACTTGGGGTACATGTGCCGGCATGATCCTTCTCAGCGAAGCCGCAAACCGTACCAAGAAAGGCGGGCAAGCTCTTATCGGGGGCCTCTCTGTTCGCGTGAACCGCAATCACTTCGGTCGTCAAGTAGAATCCTTCGATGCTCCTTTGGATCTTAGCTTTCTTGGGAATGATGAAGCACCATTCCGAGGCGTATTCATCCGAGCGCCAATTGTTGAATCGATCCTTCCAAAAGAAGAGAGGTCGGAAGATGTCGAAGTTCGCGCACCATCAAAGAAACCCAAGGGAGCGATCGAGGAGTGCTTTAGTGATAACGAGAATGTGGAGATACTTTGCCAACTCCAGAGGAGGTTGCTACCTGCCGAAGGACTCGGTGCTACCGACGGACTCCGACACGAGCTCGATCCCAAAGGGGAAGTCGGTAAAATTTGTGTGGGTCTTAAAGAGAGCTGCACTAATGCTAGTAGCATTGTTGCTGTTCGTCAGGGAAATGTCGTTGGAACCAGTTTTCACCCGGAGTTGACTGGGGATCTGAGAATGCACAAATGGTGGCTTGGTGAGATTTTGAAGGATCTCACGAGAAGAGAGGAGCTTCTCCACGCCCAGGGGAACCACTGACGTCTTAGCTCATCTAGAGACTTCATAATGGGGTGCATAGTGATGTAAAGGGCCTAGAGGCTACTAGAAGTTAGATTTGTTGCGCTTCGGCGGTGCTGTTTTTGAGTTTTTGCTCTCATATTGCTTGCGGGTTATAAGATTGAGGTTAGACACCAAAATATTTTGTTGCTTCATGTTGAGCCACAATACCAATTTAAAGCATTTTTTAATCAAGAATAATTAACGGACCATACTCTTCTCCAATCTATCAAGATACTCGAGTATGATAGAGAGAATCTAGACCAGCAACCAGAAACCCGACCAATCAGAAAATCAGACGGGTTATCATACATTTTGAGCCTCCAACTAACCCTTGAACTAGCCCTTGAACTACCATAGCCCTTACTTACACCTTGGGCCAGACGTCATGCCATCAACACCAGGCCATCTCCCATCCTACCTCCATCATTCCTTCTTTATCGCTCAACCCACGATAACCCAAGCTCCTTGAAATTCCCAAAACTCCAATGGCAACAAAAACACCCCGTCTTGTTGTTTGTGGTGGAAGCGGCTTTCTTGGTATATCCCTGTCTGTGATTATTTTAACGCCTTTACTAACCACCTCGCCCAGGCTCACGCATTTGCAAATCAGCCGTTTCCCGGGGTTGGACTGTAACTTCAGTCAGGTAAACAAAGCTCCCAGAAAGCCTCCTCCGCACCATCACTGATCTAGGTTGATTTCTCCCCCCGTCCCAGTCGCACCGGTGAACCCGATTGGAACACAACTTTTGGATCTCCGACACCCCCGGAATGGTCTGGCAAGGTGACCTGGGCCAGAGCAAACCTCTTGTCCCCTTCAACCTATAAGGAGTATCTTAAGGATGCGACAGCAGTGGTCCATTCTATGGGCATCTTGTTGGAGGCTGACTATAAGGGAGCCTTGAGTGGAAAAGAAAACCCAATTACCAGCATCTGTAGGGCTTTCGACTCGGCCAAGGGAACCTCCAGGAATCCATTGAAGGAGAACAGTTCTGAAAAACCGCAGCTGACATATGAGACGATGAATCGTGATTCCGGTAAGTAATTCAATCCCGCCAGCACCCCTCGCATCCTAACATCCACCCAGCCATAACCCTAGCAGAAGAATCTATTGCGGCAGCGCCTGAAACTCTCTCTTCATTCGTCTATATTTCCGCAGCCAGTGGATCTATAATTCTCCCTAGCCGCTACCTCTCTACAAAGAGAGAAGCTGAAGCAGCTATCACCGCCCTCTCCACATCCAAGAAACCATTCCGCCCAATACTACTCCGTCCAGGGTTCCTATACGACCCTACCCGCCCGGTCACCATGCCCTTGGCAGGGTTGATTGGTGTCACCTCAGCCGTGAATTCACTTTTCGGCGGAAAGTTACCGTTACTGGGGGCTGCGGGGTATAAACCGTTGAAGGTTGGGGTTGTAGCGGAGGCGGCTGTCGAGGCCATCGCCCATGAGTCTGTTAAGGGTATCGTAGAGGTCAAAGATATTGAGAAGTTGCACTCGGAGGCCTGGAGGAGAGAGATGTTGTAAGTTTGGAAAAGGACCTCGGTGGCTTGACGCTAGCCTTATGCTTTTTGGGATAATCAAGAAAATAATGCTTGTGCGATGGCGTCAAATATCTGCACCCTATATGGTTAATATCATATTATCATCTTCACTCCACAGCTTGCAAAGCCTACTACTTCTCTTTTTATTACCCGCCGGAGAGCTAACATCTCATCAACGTTGTGGGTCAAAAAATTCAGGATTGATAGGACGGTACCAACAAACCTCTAGCTCATACGAGTACTTTGCTCACTTATACCCCAAGTGGAGCTAGTCCGGCCTCCCTCCTATCTTTCCTAAAACCCAAGCTAGTGGTACCCTTGCGTCATCCTTCATGGTCATCCCTCACCCCGGCAGGACAAAAGATGTTCCCCCGCTACCCTCATACACGCCCATACATCCCCAATGCCAAACGTTGCTCCCGTCCGCCCTGGAAATCGAGCTTTTGAGCCAGGCTCCATCTTGTCCTCCATCCATTGCTGATTCGTCTTAACACCGGTATGCGTTACACTGAGTCCCAAGATCCGTCTACTCCACCCATGGGAACCCCTCCAAATCCACGATCCGTATACACCGTATCATATCACCAAGTCGTTCAGGATGGCTCAGTATCCAATCCGATACGTCCGAGTAACCGAGTGATTCCTGATGACCGTTTCCCTCCCATCCTCAAACATCCAAAGCCATCAGTGTTGATACCTCAGAGTATCGCTATCCCAAATACCACTGCCGTTGCCACCACCACTACCACCTCACTACCGCCATTGTCACCATCACATTTTCCACATAGCATACCGGTATGACCAGACAAGACCGACCCCATGGTGAAACCACACCTCCTCCCCCCACCCCTACCATAAATTCCATGAGAGTGGGAAAAAGAGAAAGAAATCTGGAGGAACCACCCTCCTTCTTATCTCAAGAGTCACGCAGACTCCACTTTTTGCTCCGCACAGACACAGCAGCTTGATATGAAACCGAGCGTGTCTCCACATAGACAGAATAATCTGCCCATGGGATGGAGAGGGATAGATCTTTGGCTGGCTTATCTGGCTATTACTCTGTCTATCTCTCCATCTCTACAGAACCCCTCTATCTCTGTGATTCCGAAAACTCAATCACATCACAGATCTGAGCTACCTTTAATCTCTATCTACGTGCGGTGGACGAATTGGGTTTGCGTGTCTTTTGGGCACCGGCGGGGCAAGTGAGGGGTGTTGGCCGGAAATATGGTCAATGCGAGTCGAGATTATTCTTCTCTTTGATAACTATGATGATAGCGTTGGAGTTTTGGAAGTCTGGAGGCGGTGGTTGTAGTGATTTACCCTTCATCGAGAGGCTTGGGTTGGTTAAGGGTTCAACCGGTGGCTGGAGATTCGTCCAAAGCCCATTCCAATCACTGTAAGGTGTTTTTCTCCGGAAGTATCACTTCACCGGCCAATTGTGTCTGGAATCATAGAAGAGTGAAGGATTGGGGGGTGGTGGTGCTCTTGAGGGGGTGGCATACTCGGATTTTGCAAGCGCAAGCGCAAGCAGAGGAGGAGGAGGAGGAGGAGGGGTTCCAGATCAGATCCCGATATAATCAGATCCCAATTCTTTATTTTTTTTACTTTTCCTAAAGATGACCACGATATAATGAAACCGCCAACACTATGGTTTCATCGAAAGTCTCAAACTCAACAAAAGAAGATCCCTCCCTTCCTCGCCCCCCAAAAAGAAAAGAGGGACAAGGGACAAAAAAAGCCACCACGAAACCATCCTCGAACTCTTTTTTTTTTTTTTTTTTTTTTTTTTCCTTCTCCTTCTCAGCTCAGCTCCAAACCAGTCCAATTCACAACCAAACCCACTCAAACAGCAACCACGACAATAAAAAAAACCTTCTCGACGTTTCCAAAAATTTTAAGGGAAGAGAAGAGAAAAGGGAAACGAATCAGCCCGTTCTTTCCGATTTCGCACCGCACTCGGGCATAACGGCACGGAACCAATCTACGAGTGACGCACCGTGACGATGGCCCTAGCGATCAGAACTAACCTAACTCAGAATCATATCGAACCAAAGCTCCAAGCGCACGGGGACATGCAACCAATCAAACACTCAGTCACGGGAGGGGTGGTGTGGGGTGGTGCAAAAACATAATTTAGATTCAGTCAAAACTACCAGATCTCTGGGTACCTGTTTAGTTGAGCTAAGTGCTGGAATTGACCAACAGGGAGTGTAGCAGGTACATAACCCCCATCTATCCCTCAGAGTACCAATTCGACGGAGAGGAAAGCACTGGGTAACAGCTAGCTGACCAGCCAGCGATGACAGTCTCACCGGCATGAGTACTTTTTTTCATTCGCAAAACGGATTTTAAAAAAATTTAAAAATTGGAACTGGCTAAAAAAAAAAAAAAAAAAACTATGATAACATGTACGTACAGTTCATCAGGGCTACCTTTATTCCTCTCCATTTTTATCTATACTTACAATCAAGCAATCAAACAACCAACCTTACCTAACACCTCCCATCATCATCATCATCGAGTCGATGAATTCCAACGCAGATGAACAAATCAACAAGGCACCCGTCCGACTGGACCAGGCCATTGAGTATTTCAAAAGGAGCGCGCGAACAATCGATCGATCAGCAAGGGGTAACCCACGATAAGTAAGAAAAGAAAGGAAGGAAGGAAGGAAGGAACACCATCCATAATCAGGGGGTGTAAATGAAATTGAAATTCATCGTGGGAAATTGGATTTGGGGGTTTTCCACATCAGCAATCTATCTGCGGTCAGCTAGCTAGTGGTTTGTGTGTCACGCACGTACAGTACCTACGATACCTATCGGACCGTAGTAAAGTAGTGTACTGTACTACGCAAATGGAGCACCGTACCCCGCAATGCAGACATGGGGGGTCACTCGTTAGCAACGTCAATGGCGTACACGCGAGAGGGGGAAATGGAGAGATGGGGAAGAAGTGAGGTGAGGTGAGGTGGTTATGGGGTGAACGGGACAAGGGAAAGAGGAAAGAGGAGGATAGGAAGAAGAGGGGGGGGGGGGGTAAGAGCCTCGTTCGTTCGTCCGTCCATTCGCCAGCTCGCTTGAAGAGAAAGGTTAGAATTGAAAAGGAAAAAAAGAAGTTCAATCGGATCAATTGATGAGCTGTTCTGCTCAGATGAAGGTAATGACGAAGCTAAGTTAGTCTATTTCTTTTTAAAACCTACGTACATACATACACTCAGCTCCGCCCCTAATGCTTCGGATTTATCAAATTCGAAACGCCTTTGGGAATCGAACGAATGGAGGTTTGTTGATCTTGTAACTGGCTAATTTGTCTGCCTGCCTGCTCGCCTGTTCAGTCAATCTGGATCTCTCTCTCTCTCTTTTTTTTTTTTTTTCCCTTCCAAAACCCATTCTACACTTTTTTTCTTTTGGCTTTCTTTGAGCGCTCAGACCATCCCCGCCGCTCTAACCAGTCCATTCAGGATGAATTGTGCTAGGAATGGGCAGGTCATGACAAAGTTACCCAAGCATGACCTCGCCAATAAGGCTTTTTTTTTCGACCCCACACACGACGCGACACTCGCAACACCCACACAGCATCATCCATACTTGTACCACTCGTATGATATGCTCCCCACAAGGCAATAATGAGCCACAGTTACATACAAGGCATCCTCTCTCACGACCGCTCACTCGAACAGCGCCTATTCATACCCGTTTCTACTAGCTAGCCAACGAGCCAGTCAGCCTATCCTGTCCCTTCATTCCAATCGTACCGCTTCTTCCTCCCCCCCCCCTCCTCCCTTTTGTTTTTTTTTTTCTCCCTCCCTCGAACCCCAAGCATTGAGATATTAACCAAGCAGAGTTAACCAATTTGACTACAGTGCATCCAATCTCCAACTTGAGCATACTACTCTCTCTCTCCCTACAGAGACTCTTGCTCTCCCACTCCTCCTTACGGTATGCTTCTGTCATTCGATTCTCACCAACTCGGACTCCTTCACATGTACCGGTATGCCCTCCATCCATCCCGTAACGCCGGAGGCAAAGAAGGAGGGCAGGGAGGGAGGGAGGGAGGGAAGTCCCCCCTTTTTTCCCAGTCCTCAAAATAAATGTTATAAACCCACCTGCACCAACTGCACGGACGAGACGAAGATAAGTACAGTTAACATGCGCCCGGCAGCAAGCAGCTACTGTAGCTAGGTATCACAATTGTATCATAGGTAAGGTAAGGTAAGGTAGGCTAGGTCGGAGCAGAAAGTGCAGCACAATGCACCATGGTCGAATGGCAACCGTGCATCCACTTCTCTCATCCCCGTAAAAGTATGGTACTCGAGTACCGTACACCCACCACCAATCCTCCATCATATACCCTCCCCTCCCCCCCTTCACCCCCGGGTTCCCGTGTCATAAGTAAGTAAGCAACCGAACAACCAATTGCCGCAGCCGAATCAAAACGGTGGTCAGTTCCTGCCGAGGAGGGGGGGGGGGTCGTCGGGATAACATGTATTATGATACCGGTAGAAAGGAGGAGGAGGGGGTGAAGGGGAAGGGGAGAAGGGGGGGGGGGTGGATACCTACGGTGGATGGTACGACCGAGCCAACGTTTTTTTTTCTTTCTTTCAAAAAAAACAGGTTGGCAAATTGGTCCATCCCGGTTACAATATGCACAACTACCTCATAGCAGTGAGTGAGTGAGTGAGGGGAAAGAAGGCATGGAAGTGAACATGATGTTTGCCCATTCGAACAAGTTACCGTTCCGGCAACGGTACCGGTTGCGGGTTTAGGTGGTAGAGTAGAGAGAAGACTAGGCTTTCGGTTTTTTTTTAGTTTGATGGTGTGTGCGTGTCGTTTCTTCCTTTCTTTCTTTTCTTTTCTTTTCGAAACTGAATGATATCCTTTCACGGTTTTGCTGTATCATCATAATATTCACACCACCAGCAGACTACTCGAGTACCGTATTGTATTGTATTGTATTGTATTGGACGATGCGGTTCCAAACAAAAACATGTGACTGTCAGGAACAAATGAGAGAGAGCCTCATATAAATTTATACAATCAAGCTCTCAAGCAAATCGTGTCGTGAAACAAAAATAAAATAGAAAATAAAATAAAATTTAATAAACCTTCCCCATCCAGTAAAATGTAAATATCATAAAAAAAAGACAAGTTTTATCACTTTTTTTTTTTTTTTAACCCTTACTTCAGCCGCTCGCCTACCCGCCTACCATACGGTAACTTTGAGTTTATCATACCGGTACTCCGAGTACGGAAATATATCAATCCCCCCCCCCCCTTCATCCTTCCTTATCAAACGAATAGAAAAGCAATTTATCCGGGGAGGGAGGGGGTATGAGAGATGTGATGGTAGACCACACCATTGTAATCCTAGATAGATAAATCGACCCGTCTTGGATAGATAGATAGATACTCGTAGACAAGACAAGACAAGACGCCCACACACCTCCTTCGGTACTTTTGTACTCGTACTTGTATTGTACCTGCACTAGCATGATACTTGATGAGATCTATCATGTTTTTGTATGTCGACGCCATCAATCAATCAATCAATCAATCAGTCGACCATGTCTCGGTACAAGGCGATATCTCCATTCTTTGTTGGACAATGACGGCTGAAAGATGTCGGGAGAGGGAAAGGAAGAAGGAAAAAAATTATATCATAATATCAAGATGTGAGTGCGCCCCTTAGACTACTGTGACAAAAATGCGGATATCAAGCAGGCTGGTGGTGGATACGGATGGTTGACTGTAGACTAAGTAATGATTCTCCCTCCCTCCCGTGTGCCTGTGCCGGTGCCGTGTAAGACAAAAAAATTCCGGAGGTAAAAATAAAATAAAAGCCCGAATTCTTCAAAGTTACGGTTACCGTACTGTAATGTCGCAATTCGGTACTTGTATGAGTACTTGCACGGAATGTTCTGGGGGAAACCCTTCCCCGAAGAAAAAGAAAGAAAAAAACACAAAGGGAAAAAGGGAAAAAGGGCAAAAACAGATATGATATGATACGGTAGGTAAAGTCGTACCACTGTTGATGTCTGATAAGGAACGAACGAACGAACGAACGAGAAAACGGTATGGATGGATGGATGGGTGGATGGATGGGTGGATGGATGGGTGGGTATGTATGTATGTATGTATGTGTGTATGTATGGATGGGATGAAACACTGGCAGCTTATCAGGACTTTGTAGATCCCTATGGCAGGGTTTTAAAAAAATTCATCTGAGCTTCCGTGCTCGGTACCCCACATAATGATGGAAATGATGATGATAGCAATGGGCTGCCCGTGCGCGTCTATGTGTGCTATGTATGAACTGTGCTTGTACGGGGTATGGAACAGCGCAGGTTATGACGCGGAGAAGTAAGTGTTGGTCGAGTACCGCAGAAGCAACTGCTCGACTTTTCGCGGAAAGAGGAGAGGAGAGAAAAGAGAGGAGAGAGAGAGGCCCGCGAGCACTCATACGGTACTATCTAGCTTCTATCGCAACTGCTACAGGAACAGAATTCCAGACGGTACATACACACATACAAAGGGAAGGAGAACTGATTCCGTAACATTATCGTGTCGGAACGGAAACATTCCGGAGAATAAATGATTAAACTTCATTTTCACTGTGCTATCATATAGTATATTAAGGGAGAAATCACGAGAGCATCGGTAATGTCAATTCTGGACGGAGGGGGGGGGGGGTACATACTCTATTTTGTTTTATCTGGTTATTCATTTATTGAAATTCCCGTTTTTAATATCCAAATAACAAAAGCGGTAACGATTATCGGACCTCAAACCTACTTTATTTGCGAAATAGAATAGCAAGTAGCGAGCGAAGAAAAGGGGACGGACCCCTGATGGAGGAGAGAGCGTGCTATTGTGCGTACCTAGATTAGCCTATTACCCGTATGATATGAGATACTGGATGAGGTGGCCGTGTGGTGATGGTAGGGCGGCACCAGGAGCGTAGAGGAGGAGGCCAGAAAAGGTGGTATGCAAAATGATGTGCTTGCTTATCATACGGTACACCATAAGTCAGGTAGATATCGTAAATAGATAGTATTGGTATGATATGCATACTCCTACAGATTCACCACCCCTTGAACGAATAGATGAATGAATGGATGGATAAACCCCTCGACGCCCCAAGAACCAGATGGTGGAAGTGAACGAGGAACAGAGAAAAAGAAAAGGTTGCGACGAATCGAAGCAAAACAACGCCAAAATCATCCATGAGCCAGCTCTGCGGGGGCGTGCAGGCATAGGCAGACCTAAATGCCTTGTCAAAGGGGGAAAATAAAAATAAAATAAAATACGAGGGGGGCAATTCGGAGAAATGATATATCCGACAAGGAGATGGGCCGGCTCAAGTTAAAGAACGGTTTCTGAGAAGTAAATAGACAAAAGCGAAAATGATAAAAGATAAAAAGGAATATGATACCTGTAGATCATTCATTGCACGGTACACCGAAGCGACCTGCTGTGACTATGCGCAGGATTGGAGCAGATTTCGAATCTTATCTGCATGTTTGTATTGCCAGAATCCCTGCATCATATCTCACTGTGCAGCATATTCAGGTTTTTCTCTCACTCCTCCTCCTGTACACGCGGTCCCTCCCCCGCCATTGCTGGAGCTAGATATGCCCTTTCTACATCCCGCCCTTGCCCTGCTGCTGTTGCCGCGCTAGAGCCTGCTCAATAACCTCCTTGCTAATCCCCGGCAGCTCACTTGCTCCGTTAGTATCCTTGACTACCGAGTAACGGATAGGTGGATCCATGACACCGGGCCAAATGTCGACCGGCAAGAGGTGGCCCTGTTCCTCCTTGAATGCCTCTCTATCTGCTAGATCATCTGCAAGAGACCAAAAAACTGCCGTTAGTTCCACACAAGGTCTCGGGATTTGGGATATGAAGGAAAAAGAAAAAAAAGGAACTCTCAAGGCAATAAGATCTAAGACATCAATTAGACGTAGGAGGGTGTGTGGCTAGTGATGAAAGTAAAAAATAATAATAATAAAATAGTAAAGAGATAGTATGCAGGTTCCAGGGCAGGTCAAAAGGGGAAATTCACCATCGTAGAGCACCTGTAACTTCTTCATAGCATCTCGAATGATGGTCTCCATTCGGACAGAAACGCCTTTCCTTCTGCCGACCTCTATTACCATAGCATCGTAGGCGCTTATGAAACCTTCGTAGAATTCACCCAACTGCCAGAGTTCATCCAGTCTATCCTCCATACCCCTTGCATACCCTTCCTGCTGTGTCTCAAATTCCCGCATGCGTTCCACATAAGAGCCTAGATTGGTCTGGAATTGCTCAAAAAGCGCAAAGGTAGCATAAGTATTGTGGCGCAACATATTCAGTTCCTCGAGTTGTCCCAAGACATGTGATTGAATGTTTTCCATATCGTTATATCTTTCTTTCAATTCGGTGACGACATCGTCCACCTCCATTGCGTCTTTCTCAAGGACCCTGTACATCTCTTGTTTCTCTTCTGGTGACATACTCTCCGCCATACCCATCATTCCACCTTCCTGATTGTGATTTGTAGTGGGCTCAGATTGCTTTAGCGCCTCAGAACAACGATCGTAATGTTGGGTCAAAGCTTCGAGTAGCCCTGCCATTGCCCCCGCCTGCTCTTCTAGGGCATGTATCTGGGGCCTTATAGATTCGCTCGTGATTCGCCCGCCTTGCGAATTATTGGATGCGAACTCTGTGAGGTTATTGATCGTCGTATCGAGCTCCGAGATATCCCCATCAAATTCAGTTAAAGACGTCAAAAGCGCATCGTGAGATTCCTAGACGGCGAGTGCCCGCTTTGGTAAGCCAATGATGTAGAAGAGGGGGAAAATTGCATAATTGAGAGAAAGAGTGATTGGATGCATCTTTGTACACCCTATAAGAGTCGTGCATCCACATACCTGCACTTGATCGATCAAATGCCGCAATCTCGACTTAAGGTTCTCAATCCCCTCATCGTCGACAAAATCATGCAATGTCCGAGGTTTTGTTGCCATTGGTGTAGATTCTTCGCGTTCCGGATTACCTGGAGGATTGAATGCGGGATCAACCACTGACTTCCGGAGCACTCCCAAGGTTTGATTGAGCCTAGCATCTGCATTGTCCAAGTCCGCAACAATTTTCTACATAATTATTACGGTCTGAGTCAGCCAGGTGACACCCGATCTGAGACTTAAAAAAACGAAACAACGCTCTTTCGCCATCCGTCAGGAAGATGAGCAACGGCCGTGCAAACTACCACTCCCCAGCCCAAGAAACCTATCACCCCATCTGACCCCTGTAATCGACGGAAAAAGGATGATGATAATAGGAAAACCTCCTGAACAGCTAATCTGGAGCGAACCACAGCCCTCCAGATATGATAGATGACAAAAGAAAGAAATGAAAATGAAAAAGGTCAGGCAAACCTCGAAATCGCTCTTGGAAGCCTCCCGAACCGAGTGCATCATCCTGTTCACCCTGATAACAACCAAGAGCTGGTCTTGCAAAGCGTTTCGTAAGAAGAGACATTTTGAAGAGACGATGGCGGCCTCCTGCAAGGCCCCTCTTGCGGAATCTACCAAGGAGTTTGCGCGAGCACACAAGGCTACAGAGGCCAAAGAACGTTTGGCATCGAGGAACCAGCTTGTCAGATCCACAGACTGAGGGGGAGCTCCTACAGCTCCAGCTGCTGCCTCAGAGGCGGAAACGGGCAAAGACGGAGGCGGCGGCGAGGATGGCGACATGATGCTTGATTATGAGCAGCCGAGTACCTTACGGCCGAGAAGCGACGTAGCAGTTCGTTTGTTCTGCCTTTTGCGAGAGGGGATGATGATGATGATTTCTTTCCCTTTCACTATGAAGCTCTTTCAGGATCTCTCGTGGGTGTTTGCAGACAAATAGTCTCAGGGGAGTTAGCACCAAAACCTTTCGTGTACTCTTTTTTTTTTGAATAAAGTATATTCTGGGATAGCTTTCAAGCGAAGCTTAGCTAGCTAAATTGATTGTATTGAGGCTGTAATGATCCTTGCATCGAGAAGAAACAAGTTGAAATACGGGTAATGGGCAAAAGGGTCCTGGTGAGAGATAGACTCCAAAGGTCAGACAGGGTGGATAGAGAGAGCTGGACACGGTGAATTGTACGGGGTTTTTCAGATTTCAGATTTTCCGCTGTGGGGTCTCACCCGCCTTGTTTATCGGATTCCCCAAGAGCTCCGAGAATGCTGCACTGCACGGTATCTTTCCTGTTCGGAGATGTCGAGATGGGTGTTTCGTCCAGAAATGAAGTTACCGTAGCGGATGGTGCAATCGCCGTCAAAATGATGAGAACCTTCAAGGTAACGCTCCCAGCCTGTAAAGAGAAAACCTAACCCAGCCAAGCTGCGCTCCCCTTCGTTAAAAACTCATCACAGGTCCACGACTCAAGCTTTCTAGAGTAAACGCACAGTATTACAGGGCGATAATTATTCTCTCCAGATATCGCCTCCCTTCGTCCCCATCCTCCGACAGAAGCGACATCTGCTCTTCTCTTCTCTCTTCTCCCTTCCCCTGCAACACACGTTATTGACAAGGCGGGAAAGTGGTCGTTTTTATCACATCTTGCTTTTCTCTGCCACCCCACCAAAAAAGTGTGGCCGAGAACCAACCACACCCACCTCTTCCAAGAGATCTCGCACCGTAGCGCTACCCCGGTTGGGCGCCACAACCCAGCTCTGTACTTGACAAAAATGACGGTGCGCACCCCATCCTCGACCGCACCTCCAGAACTACCACTGCCACGGCTCCCCTCAGCTCCCACACGCACCCCCACATCGTTGCCCGCTGTTCCACCCCCGCCCCTGAAAACCGCTTGCGAAGACGTCAGCGCTGCAAGACCCTCTAAGAAACGAAAAATTTCCTCCATTTTCAACTCCAATACTTGCACCGAGGAGATGGACGAGAGCGAGCCAGAACTTTTTGTCCCCGCTATCCCAGCGGATGCAACCGAGAACGTCAAAAAGGGCGTCGGACCTTTTTTGTCGAAGCACATCCCGGAACAATACGCGCCTCAGGGACCGCGTGGTCAGCAAGACACACAGCAAGATGAATCCGAGAAGGGCAACACAAGGTATTGTTATCGGCATAGGCCCGATATCAAATGTAGGCGGCGGGCGGACGAGCCTACTATGGAGCAATTGCAAAAGGTTTGATTACAAATCTGGGGGTGCGAGAAAATATCAAGGGGTCTTTTTTGAACCTAATACTAAGAGAAAATTTGGCTAATTGCCCTAAAAGCAAATGGAAACGCTACCCGCTGCGGACCAGCAAGCGATTTCGCACGTTTGGTCGCTATTCTCTGCTGCACCAGCAATCCATAGAAATATGATGCTACAAGGAATCCTGGCACAATGCTGCTTTCCTCAACTTTCCTTTATATCCGCTGCTCTCAGTACCTTGATTCGCATTGACTTCTTGACCGCACTTCCTCCCGAGATTGCGTTCAAAATTCTATGCTATTTGGATACTGCGTCCTTATGTAAGGCCGCGCAAGTCAGCCATCGATGGAGAATGCTAGCAGACGATGACGTCGTATGGCATAAGATGTGCGAGCAGCATATCGATAGGAAGTGTGACAAGTGCGGATGGGGACTCCCTCTACTGGAGAGGAAGAGATTAAGGGCAACAAAAAGGCAGATGGAATTGAGGGCGAAGGAGCCTGACTTGATTTTTACGGCTAGTATCACTGCCGGGACAAGACTGCTCAATATTCATGGGAAACGCTCAACGGACAATGGTTCTGAGGATGTTGAGATGACACCAAGCTCACCGGCGAAGCGGCCTTGCCAACGCCCCGAATCCGAAGTTGTGCCCCCCCCGTCAAAAACCCGTCCTTGGAAGGATGTCTACTCAGAACGATATAAGGTGGAATCGAACTGGCGTCGGGGAAGGTGCACGAAGAAGGTCTTCCAAGGCCATTCGGACGGAATAATGTGTCTACAATTCGACGACAACACGCTCGCTACTGGCTCCTACGATCGCACTATAAAGATCTGGGACATCGAGAGTGGGCAGGAGATCCGAACCCTGGTAGGACACGACCTAGGAGTCCGTGCGCTGATGTTTGACGACCAAAAGCTTATTTCGGGCTCCCTCGATAAATCCCTAAAGATATGGAATTGGCGAACAGGTGAATGCATATCAACATTGCGGGGCCACGCGGCCGGTGTGATATGTGTTCACTTTAATGAGAATCTGCTTGCGTCCGGTTCCGTCGACAAGACCATCAAGATATGGAACTTTGCTGACAAGAGCTGCTTCGCGCTGAAGGGACATACGGACTGGGTCAACTCGGTGCGATTGGACTCCGGCTCGAGAACAGTTTTCTCCGCGTCAGACGATCAGACAGTGAGAATGTGGGATCTCGATACAAAGGCATGCATAAGGGTATTCGAGGGGCATGTTGGCCACGTCCAGCAGGTGATACCTCTAAACCATCAGTCCCCGAGAGGGGGTGCAGCAGCAACAGACGGAGAAGATTCCTCCTCCTCCACCTTCTCCTCCCCTCCGACAAATCCCCAGATCCCCCCATCACGCCACCATCCCAACCATCCATTGGAGGAGTACCGAGAAGCAAACGCCTCGGATTCGCCCAATCGGCCCCGCGCTCGTGCGCCTCCACCAAAGCAGATGATCACAGCCGCGCTCGACTCCCAAGTCAAGTTCTGGGACGTTGCCACAGGCAAATGCACCAAAACGCTGTTCGGCCACGTCGAGGGCGTGTGGGCCCTAGCTGCAGACTCCCTCCGAGTAATATCGGGTGCGCAGGATCGAATGGTGAAGGTCTGGGACGTTCGCACAGGCCGCTGTCAGCGCACCATCACCGGCCACTCTGGCCCCGTTACATGCGTCGGTCTGAGCGACTCCAAGATGGTTACCGGAGGGGAGGATGGCGAAGCAAGACTATACTGCTTCAAGAGCGAGGGTAGCAGCGCCAATGGCTGGACCACCCCGCCTGAGATGGTAGGCAGCAGCGATTCCGGCAGCGCCATTGCGTACTCCGACGGCCAGGCCGGGGATTATTATGATGGTAACGGTGATGGAGATTCCGGGTAATGGATTGAAGGATGGGATTTGATCTGATCACGGTCTTCCTTCCTCTCCCCAGACACAGAAACTTTAAACTATCGTGACGTATCGTTACACTCAGTCGTACCCTAAGCGCATATCCATATTTCCAATTTTCTCTTTTGTCTAATCAAATTCGCCCAAGGTGGGGGCGATTCGCATCGTTATTTTTTGCTATTTTTTCCATTATTCTTTGCGCGGTTTAATCCCTCCATTTGTTTTTCTTTTGTCGTTGCTGACCGGCCCACCCGCTTCCCCCCTTCCTTCCTACTTCATCACCGTTACCGGTACACCATAGGAATGTTCCAAAGGGGACTCATTCATCATCGACAGGGTAGTTGCCGTAGTTGTTGATTTTATTCCTCTCTATTTCATCATCTTCAGGAGTCGAGAGATTTGTTATTCTTTTTCGTGTTCCCTTCATTGCTTTTTGGCAGCGGAAAACGGGGTTTTCGGATTTTGTTTTGTTCGGGTTTCTATCCCATCCATCCATCCAGCGAGCGATGTTTATATTGAAATTCGTTTTTTTTTCTTCTTTCTTTCTATTTCTTATCTCCACCCATGCCTCCAAAAAAAAACACTTGATTAGAATTTCCTCCTCCTCGAAGCACGGTTTCCCGTGTGAGGTTTATTTATCTTATCGTTGCACGAATGATGTTCGTACATGACATGACAGACTTGAGATATGATAGAAGAAAAACTTCCCATAGGTTCGTTTCATCGTAATCTGCATCTCTCTCCTTCTCTCTATTTGAACAGAAATTAAATATCCACCACCCTACCCTTTAAGAGGCTTCAATTCCTTGTTCATGCCATCTTCCAGTAATGCGTGGGGTACATACCGTGGAATGCAGGTGAGATCGCTGTGAGAAGGAGCACTGTGCTCATCTTTTTTTGGACCGGACCCTGATTCTTTTTTTGGGAGTGTTTTTTTGTGTGATGTGATAGTTCAGTTCAGTTCAGTTTATTCAGGTAACGTTCGGATGACGAGCATACGGTATATTTTTTCTCCTCCCTTCTCCGCCCTGCCCATCGGAAAGCGTCAGAGGGGGTCCCTGCATGAGATTTTTTTAATTCGGTCCCTTATTTATTTTGTTGATGGATTCTGTCGTTTCCCTCTCAGTCTGATCTGCTCTGTTCTCCATCCTCATTTTTTTCCTTCCTTCCCTCCTTTTTTCCTTCAATACCTATCGTTACTGCGCGGTACAACACCGTATCCTACCCTTGCCGAGTTTGCTTTTTCGTGGTAAAGAACTAAACATTCAGCCTTCCTCCACTCGACTGGTCGACAAGCGGGATCACCCGCCGAATCAGTACTCGTACTTTCATCGTGAACGCGAGGCTCGGTTGGTTATTATAAGTTAATTAGCTGGATGGGTTTGAATTGGTTGGCTGACGGACTGACGGACTGGTTGGCTGGCTATCGGTCAGAATGTGTGTAAGTTATGCATGTTCGGCCAAAAGAGCTGCGGAAGAAAGGAATGGTCAAAAAGTAAAAATAAAAAAAAGGTTGAAAGAAAGAAAAGGCGATGGAACAGCCAAGCACAGCCAAGCTGTGCCTCTCCAGAAATCCAATACGGTAGAAGAGAGAGAGATGGCGAAAAAAACTGATGGGAGTGATGAGGCGAATTGTCCTTGCTTATTTTTTTATTTTTTTCTCGATGAAGAGAAAAAATTCACCACCGTTTCATTCGTCCTCAACCATCTTGTGTGTTTATGTCAGTATCGATAGTCCATTGAAGGTCTAGATTGTAATTCGGCCATCCGGCTCATCTCAGCGAAAAAAGAAAAAAAAAAGGGCCAGCGGTCCCTTGCCTTGGGCCGAGGTTCAAAAAAAAAAAAGGTCACACTTCCTTCTTTGTTGTTGCACGGGTACGAGTACCGTACAGTGTCTGTGCTGTAAGTTATTGAGGAAGATCATTCCCTCCACCTCCACCTCCACCCAACCCCACAGTCGTACGAAACCCCAACTGCAAGGCAACAACAGCCACGAGGGGAGACAAGAGGGAAGGAAGGAAGTACCCTACCGGTACTATACCCGAGACCAGACACAGTTGAGAGAGAAAAGAAGAAGAAAAGGTGAGAACCTCAGGCCATACCAGTAGCCCTGCCTGCCAAACCGATACAGTACCGGTATACCATCCTGGAGCTCAATTCAATCTCTAATTCAATTCAGATCGTCCACCCCCCCCCCCCGCGGATCGGACTACCTACCGGCATCCGTATGTGTAAGCATTGAATCAAAGTGGGTGTGGTGGGGGAACGGGGAATGGGGAGAGGGGGGAATAGGCATGATACCTCGTGAGTATTCTCGCTGCAGAATACCGGTACGAGTACTCGAGTAAAAAAAAAAAGATGAGAATCTGCAAAACGGTTGACATGGAAATTTGAATCTCCACCAAACCCTCAAAAAGTGAGACAAAGGAGGGGCTGGTCGAGGCGAAGGGGGAGATATACTGTAGGGTTATTATAGAAGTACAAGTACTCCTGCAAGTATACGTACCGTATGCGTGGTATCATACAGAAAACTGAAACAGAAGGGGGAAGGGGAGGAAGGGAAGGGGAGGAAGGGTTTCGTTTGGTACGAGTACAGTACTGTACTAGTACTCTTACAGTAACGATACCGGTATTACATAGTTGAAAAAGGTAAGGTACACTTTGCACCGCACTCGAGTAGTCTAACCGAACATGTGTGGGGATGAGGCGAGCAAGCCGGCGGTTCTCTGAAGCAAAAAGGGAAACTTTCCCAAATGAGAGAACACGAGCATGAGAAGGGAAGAGATGGGAAGCACGAGCAGAAAACGCAGGCAGTTTAGGAATATCCTATCATAGACCTTTTTCTTTTCTTTTTCTTGCATGGTAAACCTCAAACAAAAAACGTTCTTTTGAAAACTACTAGCCTCCCGCTCCCCCGCTGCAGGATCCTGACTGTATCAGTCAGTCTCCGTGCCGCGGTTCCCGTAGCTCCTCTAACTCTAAGGAAAGAGTTTTCCCTCAAAAATTTGCAATCCAAAGCAGAAGGAAAAACAAAAAGGGAAGGATCGTGAAATCTCCCGGGATTTGTTTAGTTTGAACTCAAATCTTGGAACCTTTTTTTGGGTGGGTGGGTGTTGATCGTTTCTCAACTCCGCATGCTCTGGTTTGTCCATTGCGCGTTATAATAACTCTCCACGCTCTCGGTATATAAAAAAGTAAACAATGTCATGAAGTATTTTCCCTTTTCCTTTTTTCCTTTTTCCCCCCTTCCCTCCGCCTTCCAAAACTCCTTACCCCTCACCGGAAATAGGATACGCGCTTGGGTTGTGAATAAGGTCTGTTGAACCTTGGCTCATTCGTCGAAATTACTATTTGTGTAACCTTTTTTTCCGCAGCTACATACATACCGTACTCGGCCAATCTACGTTAAATTTTGGTGAAGGAAGAAAGTCTGTCGAACTCTCGCCCAGTGGCTAGGGAGGATCCCGTTCTCTGAGTGGTCGAGAGGCTACTAGGCCAATCAGAGGGGTTCGACAGACTTGCCCTTGATACCCTGGACTTTGCCAATTCCAGATACATGACATTGAAATGAATTTATTTCCGGGATTCATGCTCCGCATTGTGTGCGATGATGACTGCAGGTCGGAATTATAACGCGGGGTGTTGTGAGTGAGGGCGAACGAGCCAGCGTCGGACGACCGAGGTGATATGTGGCGGTGCAACTCATCCCCACCTTCGCTCGGTCACGCTGAGGGTGCTACTGTATCATACTGTATGAGTCCTGTGTCGTATGTCCACCTCACTCCCTCCTCAGCCTACAGCTACTGTACCCCAAAGAAAGTTGTAAACTGTGGGGGTTTTGTTGGGGGGTTAGGCAGGAGGTGCAGGAAAAGGAAAGGAGAGGGAAGGGAATACCGGTAATCTGGAGAAGGCACAAGTACCTCCAACACCAAGTTACTGGTAGCCAGTCAAAAAGGAACATGAAATTCCCAGAGGCAAAGTTACGTAAGGATCCCCCGAAAGCTAAAGTGCCGGTAGTCTAGAGAACGACAGACGACAGCAAAGTAAAGGGCTCTCGCCACAGATCATCAGCCCATCGGCTGGTTTTTATTCCCCCCAAGGTAGCGAGCGACATTCGATAATCGGCTCTGTGTCAAATCAATGCGTTCCGTTATCGTTCGTCAGCTCAATGGCGAGAAATTTTTTTTTTTCTGTGACAGAAAAGAAAAGAAAAGAAAAGAAGAAAAAAAATTAGTGTGATGATGATGCCTTCTTCCACCACAACCCCCCCGTGTCTTCCCGAGAGGTCGAATTGAATCTCGTACTTTCCGACGACGACGACAATTATTGGAAGAAGCAAGGAAAGTCAAGAGAAGAAGGAAAAGGAAAAAGGAAAAAGGAAAAATGGTTGAATCCCAAAACCGCCCAATCAATTTCCTAGCGCTGGATTGCGGGCGTCTAAGTATAATGTCTTTTTTCTTTTCTTTTCCCTTCTGCCCGCCTGCTTCTTCCCTTCACGACTAACTTTCCCGAATATCGGTATCCCATGAGCACAATCAGTCAATTTGCAACTGGTCGTTTGCAAATTGGTCTGCCACGGGTACCTTACAGTTTTTTTCTCTCTCGAGCCAGTTTGCTAGTTCGTTAAGAGTACTTGAAATTTGTCACAAATATTCAGCTGATCAATTTGTTCAGCTACGGTAGCAGGTTATCGTGAGCCCCCCGGCCTAAAAAGATTGGTATTTTGATACGATACCAGCGCGGTAGGATCGTGGTCATGTTGCCCCCCTCTAACGGGCCGACAACAATTAACAACACACCAAGTCATCACCGTAACTTGACCCGAAAAAGCTACAAGCGCAAAGTACTCGTACTAGTACAAGTATAGTACATAAGCGTAAAGTTTTGAATATGGGAATTGCAATATGGGCAAGGTCCAGCACATACACACATCCCATCCCCAAAATCGTCAAGCTCTCGACGTGTTGTAGCGGGAGAGGGTGAGAAGGCATCATAGTCCAAAGGAGGGGGGGTAGTGGTTGGAGAAGTCAGAAGGAGAGGGGAGGGGGGGGCGTGGTGCGTGCGTTCACGCATGCTGACTTCTCAAACCCAGCCTCTCCAATTCCTGCTCCGAATTGCCTTTGCGTTCTTGGAAATCCCGAGAGCGGATTGGCAGGCAAGTCTAGGGGAAAACCTTAAACTCATCATCATACACCGTGTACGGGAAATACACTTATGATATCAAAAGGAAAAGCAGCATCCCACACACGAGCCACCGCCACCACTATCAGACTTTCCGCACGCTCGTACGTATGACATGATATTGCACCCTGGAATTCTCGGTGAAGGTCGGGATGCCGGAGACCTCTCTCACAGCTATTATCGCACCCTACGGTACCGGTACTAAAGCCTCAACTTATCCCCCGCCAACTCCCCGCACAGATTCGTCATCACCCATCATCATCATCACCACCGCAAAGCAAGCAAAAGCTCAACCTTATACTATATTCATCCCTGCATAATAGCTTTTTCCTCCCCCATTCATTCGTCCCCACAACTCCAATTACGCCGCTACAAGTACTGCACTCGTACCTGTACGAGCTCACGCGCAATTCCATCATGCATCTCGCTTCCCCAATTACTCATTCACCCGGGGGAGTATCATAGCTGCAAATGCAAGCGAATTACAGGGTAACAAATAATAATTACGAGTAGGGTATAGCGTGAACGATATTCCGCGGCAACAACAAACTGTAGGAGATCGGAACTCATCAGAAAGATGAAGAAGAAAAAGAAAAGAAGAAAAAAAAAAGTTAAATTACTGTGTGTAACGGTAGTTAGTAGTACTAGTAGTTCTAATGTCCGACGAACCCGTCACGTTCTAAACTTTGCTTCCTTTAAAAAAAAACCGAAAAAAAAAAAACCAAAAACCAAAAAAATCATCTGGGTAAACGGGGTTTTATTGAGTAAATAAATTTAATACAATTCAGAGGAGGGGTGGGTGGGTTGAAATGAGATGTTGCGCATCGCATCTCTCTCTGGACTACGATACCTACCGTATCATAACTACTGTAGACTACTCGTAAAGGGGCTTACATCAGCTAGTAATTGGTGATCGTGTAATTGTGATGGTGACCGGAGGTAAAAACTTGTACCGCTGTGCTCGAGTACGGTATTATGCTATAAAAGAGTTTCGTATTGCGCCGGTGGGTAAGCGGTACTAAGTAAAAGCGTAGCGTAGGCTCCCGCCGACGAATACCCTACCGGTAGTCGAGTAAGAAAGGATAGTATTCATACGTAGAGTATAGCAAAACTAGAAGCGAAAGCAGACGGCGTTGGGCATATTTGCCATCGTGGAAAATACAAGCACTAGTACAGTACAGTACTAGCACGGGTATGATACTAAGTACTCGTACAATCCGCTTCCAACCCCGAACGACGAGAACATCTCAGCACACAAACAGACTAGTCCCCGCCCTCCTCCGCCGCCCGTCCGTCCCTTCTTCGCCTTACCAAAAGGTTACACAAGACTATCCAGCGGCACCTCGGGTTCTTCCAGTGGTTTTGTCGGTCGCACGCGAAATTTAGATTTCAACCTTATTCCAAAACGGTAACCTACAACTCCCTTGGAGCAGCTTGGGAAAAACCGGGGGTTGTGTGTGGCGGTGCATGCAAGAGCACAAGTACCGTAATTCTATTTTTCTTTGCCCTGGTTGCTGTGTGAGTTCTGAGACATTGCGCAAAAAGACGTGAAAAGATAATCCTTGAGTGGGGTTCTCATTTCTTTTTTTTGACCTTTTGGGAAGTTTCGAGTTGCCCCACAGTCCATTGCGAGATTCAAGGTCACGTGAGGGGCTTTGTTCATCACGGTCGAAAAAAAAATATTGTGACAGGGTAAGGTAAACTTTTTCGGGGGGTGGGAGATCTGCGTTTTTTTGCTGTCGCTATGGATCGAGAAGACTAGCTCTCATCGGATACTTTTCGTGATATGTTTGCTTTTGTTTCTCTGTGAGTTTGTTGGTTTGTACATCCTTTTCCTCATTTCCCTCTTCTCTCTTTCTAATCTCTCTCACGGACCTTACGAGTAAGTATTAGTTACCGGTATTTTAAAACCATCTCCCTCCTCCCCTTCCCTTCTCCTTACCGCGGCGTGCGCTCAAAGTCGGGGATAAATTTCATGCGGCTGCGCGCTCGAGCGCGCTCCCATCATAATCATCACCATCATCGTGAGGTCATCGCTACCCTCACGTCGCTTTGGGACTAGCTCGGTACTTGCGCATTGTACTTGGCTCGCTCGTCATCCGCTCGTTCGCTGAAAGGAAAAGCGAGTGGGAGGCTCTGCTTAAGGTCCCCCCACCCCCAAGAGGTCCATCTCCTGGTTTTCGACGGGCAAGGGAGGAAATTTCGGAACTCCCCGATCATCAGGAACATTGCCGCAAATCGTCCTTTCGAGACCTGCTGCCGGCTTACTGTTACTGTACTCGTACTCGTACTTGTCGCCTTCCCGGTCGCAACACCACAGGACCCCCCCGCGTGAGCCCTATGTCATCGTCCCTTCAACGAAATGGCAAAAGGACCAGCTACAATGCGCGGAAGAGAGCTGTGCATCGCGTGAAAAGAGCGGGATGTCTCTTAGTAGTTTTGAAACCAAATCAGAAAGGGCCGTCGGAGCAGAGATGCATCTACCCGCTGCTTGTTCCCTTGGGCCATCTCGATATTCATATATTAATTTGGAAGGCCGGATCCTCGTAACCAGAATGCGAACCGGCCGCGGAAAACGGATTGGAAGTTGTAATAACCCGCTCTTATATTGATAACTGTG
Organism: Tuber indicum; assembly: GCA_006112555.1. Classification (NCBI taxonomy): domain Eukaryota; kingdom Fungi; phylum Ascomycota; class Pezizomycetes; order Pezizales; family Tuberaceae; genus Tuber; species Tuber indicum. Next base: position 68,263 of record VBSK01000036.1, read on the forward strand.
TGAGCCGTATTAGTACCGCGATTCGTGCCTTGTCCATCCCCTTCGGTCCGGTTTTAAAAGAAACTTGGTGCTCGTGGGGTGATAATCCGAGATGGTACTTATTCCCAAAGGGTACGGTACGGTATCATGCGAGCGTCTTCCCCAGCGATTTTGGACCGAATCCGTAATTTCGTATTTCGACCCTGACCGCAACAGCCGAGTCCACGATGTTTGGAGTCGGCGGAGCAGTAAATCTTCGGCGATTTGGGAAAGAAAGGTCGAAGGTGGCCCACGTCGTTTAACCCGGTAACTAGTAGAAGTGAAATCCGACACCGAGTAACCCTCGGTTCTTGTTTTTGCGGTTGTCCTCGACTCCCACCCCCCCTTTCCCCATGCGCGAAACAAAACGACCACACGAGACCTCAGACAATTGTCCGAGCGCGGGTCGAACAAGTACCAGTACCGGTACTATAAAGAAGATTGCCCGCTCCGAAGCGGTTAACCTTATGTGCATTGTTTCACGCAAATACCGTAACGTGACGTCGTTCCACTCCAAAGACACGCTTTGACCCGCGTTTTTGGCGGTGCTACGATCGGGGGGCTGCACACCCACACACAAGACATCGCGACAAGGAAGGAAGGAGAGAAAAAAAAAAAAAAAGAGAGGCTTGTGTCCCCTGTCTCGCCTGAGCTGATCTTAAACATCGCGCACCCAGGTTTCTCACCGCGACGGCAAATTTGAGCCTCTGTTTCCCCCCCGTCAACAAATTCCGCGAACGAGAAGGTCTTTCCGACTGAGACACGGTCACCAACAACCGTTAGTCGTGATGGAAAACCTTCTCTGGACGTCGTTCGTCTAAAAAAAGACGTTGCGGTCACCTCGCAGCCGAACCGCGAAGCGTGATTCGTCGTATGCAGCGCCATCTCCGCACCTAAAAACCCGGAAATCGCACGTACCAAAGAACCGCATCACATTTTTTTCTACTGCACGACTGTCAGAAATGTTCGTAGCCGAGATATATGATATGCTGATGATGGGTGGGAAGTATCGTAGAGAAATGGAAGAGGCATGAAATAATAACCAGAGCCAGAGAAGCATTCTTCCCACCGGACCGGTGATACTGTTAATCCTTTTCCCGGCGGAAGGTATGTATGCATGCACAAGTATATGTATGTAGGAACGCGGGGTAAGCCAATAGGGAAAAAAGTATTGGAACATGCCCTAAGAAACTCCGCATCGGGTTTCGTATTCTGATTATTATTATTAAGTATTCCCTCTCTCTCTCTCCCTTCTGCCAAAGTACTCATTCTAAGGGTATTCCTCTTTTCAATGTATCGAAATGCGGGACGGTGTCCCTCCCCATAGGTCAGCCTTAGGAGGGAACGGTGTCAATTTTCCTTTTGTACCTAAACACCCGGCGATTCATTGCGTCACGATCCAAAGAGAAAAGGATAAGTAAGGGTGACAGGCGGCGGGCGGTAAGAGAGGGGAATGGAATGGGGAGAAATAGGGTACTCCCGGAAAAATTGTAGCTCCAAAGTGTGAGAATTATGATGGCTTGTTTGTCGTGGATCCAGTACTCGCTGCCACGACTTGTGCAGACGAGCGGAGACACAGAGAGAGGGAGAGGAAAGCGCGCTCTGTCGCAAAAGGGTCCCTCCGATCATCATGATCGATCACTTGGAAAGACCTAAATTGGTGTTTTTCTTTCGAAAAGGTAAGCCCGTTCACCGGTAGGCCTATCTAGGGGAAGAGAAGGGGAAAAAAAGAATCTCGATAAAACTGCAGGGCAAATCAAGATGGACGGAATATGGGAATCAAAGGGAGATTTGCGGGCGATTATGATTTTGAGTGCTTATCTTTTCGTTCCCCCTTCTCGTCCATTTCTTGCGCTCGGCCGGGCTGATGATCAGTTTACATATCTGACATTCTCATGATGAAAAGACGGGAGGGGGGGGGCAAAAGGCATTTTAGGGGTCGAGTTGGTTGTGATTGAGTGAGCGAGCGATAGGACTTGCCCTGGTCAGGGAAAAAGCTTGGTTTTCGCTCAATCTTGCCTTATTACGAGTATATGATAGAGTATCCTTTTCTTTTTCTCTCTTGTTGCTATGAGACGATCAACCATATCTATCATCTTACGGTAGGTCCTGATTTGATCTTCCACCATGTCGACGACATTCGACGAGACACCGAAAGATCCCCCCCCCCCTCCCCTTTCAGCACAGTACCGGTAGGCGAGATGTGATGCGCACACCAACAAGGTTAAATTAACGCGCGTACTGGAGCGTCACAAGGTTAACCGGCATCAGAAATATAAAAAGTCGTGAAGTGGACACAAGCAATTGGCAATCATTCAGGGAACACCGCTATTTATCCGCCTCGTTTCAAAATGGTGGTGTGGTGAACCGCTCAGGAATAGACGTATGTACTCGAGTACAGTACTCGTACCAGCATTAACCGATAGCAATACCGTACCGACTTACTGGTTGCAGCTGCAGATCCACAATCGACTGCATTGCATCTGGTACGAGTCAGAGGGCGTGAGAGATGAAAAAGATAGGATGGATGGAAAAAAAACAAAAAAAACAGAAATATGGAACGCCAGGAAGGATGAAAAAAAATAAGCGATCTGCCCCTATCAAGCTGGATAAAACAAAATACGAGCAGTGGCGCTTTGATGATTATAGTATTGAATGATATGGTGCGGATATTCCTCGTGGATCCAAGGGATCTTCCCGAGGGGGTTTTACGTTTACAAAAGTTTGTGGGATATACAGTACGCTTCTCAGAACCGTAAGGAAACTGCCAGATGGTGTCGCAAAAGTGGGCCTCTGGCCAGTGAACCGTCTCTCCCTTTTCTTCCCACCATGAGACGGAGGAGAAGGAGTCCGTCCGCCTTCACTACTCGTACCGGTACATAGTATGCAGGCACGGTGATCATTTAGCGTACTCCGTACAGTACTCGAGTACCTCCCGTTCCGGTGAACCCTGTCAGACAGGTCTCCTGGGATTTCCCGAAGCATATCCATATGAAGAACCCGAGAATGAGAAGAGGGGATACGAGGGGACAAATGGAGTTGTGCGTGCGGGGCTACAATTTGTAAACTTTTTTTTTGCCAGAGAAGATAGGTTACTAATACAGTACAACGCCTGTGGCAAGGAAGAGGGCGGAGGTTGAATGCAAGCCTGCCTGCAGTCTTGCTGCATGTCCGGCTTGAACAATCGCCCGCTCCGTTGGTTCCATGGTGTCGTTGGTAAGCGACCAAAGATGGCACCTTTGATCCATCCCAGGGCTCGGAGAGAGAGAGGGGCCGAGGAAGCTGCTTGTATCGTATATACTAAGGTATTTGTGTGATTTGGACGACCGTTCCAGAATAGCCCAGATGGTGGTTGTGGTGGTGAGGCGTAATGAATAGATGGATGGGGTGATGAGGGAGAGGAGATGAAAAGGTGCGAAGAAGGAAAGTCCTGTCGGGAAACAGGAAGGAGTTGAGAGGATGATGTTTGCAACCCCGCCGAACCGCCCCTTAGAGCGGGGTTTGGATAGGCGAGATGTATTCCGTGCAGTACTCGTACGGTACCGTGCTCCTCCTTGCTCAAAGCTCTCTGATCCCTCACTCATATCGGTCTTGTAAGAAGAGTGCTGGGGTTCCTAGAGGTTAGCTTGTTTTAGGTGCGAAATAAATTTTTTTTTTCTTTTTTTCTTTCTCTTTTCCAGGTGGGGGGTGAGGAGAGAGATAGGGTAGGTTTAGCCAGGATTGAAAACTGTAGGTACTCAAGTGAGAGGTACAGTACCAGAAAGAGAGGTTTTGGCATGGTTGATACTATTAATTTCATCGGCTCGGTACCAGATATCTGGGTAACAATAGAAATAAGGATCCAGGATATACCTTCCCTAGTTTGTCAACAAGTACCGGTATGGTATGATACCATCATACGCTTATCAGTTGGCGGCGAATTGTCAGGCAATGGGACATTCCGACAGGGAATGGGGACGCTGGGACGCCGGTGTCCCAGTGTAGCGCAACCCAGCCGAAACACCAGACCAAAAATCGAACAAATTCGTGAGTTGAAGTTCCGAGTGGTGGTGGCGCGGACGGAAGCAAAAACACTCGCTTGGGGGCCAATCTAAGACAAGTCAGAGCGAATTCCGTCATGGCAAAGAGTTCATCTTTTTCCATAAGCCCTAGCAAAAACCGAAACACAACCCCCCAGTGGGTACCCCAGTGCTCGAGTACCTGTGCGGTACTCGTACTTTACTGTATGGATATTGTGCACACAGACATTTTGTGTGCGCAAACCTTGGCATGATGCGGTCTGTGTGCTTGCAGTTTATTGTAGGATCAAGATTCTGGTACTCGTACCGCCGTAAACTCGAAACTTTACGAGGGGTTCGGGGGCTGGCTATGCTGAAGCACGGTATTCATAAGGAGGGGCTGTACCGATGCTATGTCTCCTATGGTACTCGAGCATCATACACATCAGTGCCGAAAGTGTCGTGCAGCTCTACAGTACGAATAGTACCGGTATTTCCTCTCCGGAGAGCCCTTGAGGCACGGCCTTTGCAATTGTACTTACTCCGACATGAGGAGAAAAAAAAAAAATAGGAGCACGGTCCGTACTCATCGAACGGGGAAGTCGTTCCAAAGGTGACCGCTACGGTACAAAAAAAACTTCGAGTTCAGTTAGGTACTTTTATGCGGCTGATAACATTGAGCGCCTCGCAGTGCAGACTCACCAGCCGTTGCTATTCGTCCCTTATCTCTGACCCCTGTCGACATGCATCCAATCCCAGCAACTTCTTCGACCCGCGGAGGTACAATCTGTTATGAACCCCACGCACCAAGGCTCAATTGCATGCCAGGATTTTCTTCTCTCTTCCCTTTCCCCTACCGGTATGCGTATTCAGGCCTCCGGACATAGCACCCGCTACAGTGTACCGTATTCTGTTTATTTACTTATTCCCATGATATTATTTCGTCTTTTAATTCCTATCTCAACCTCTTTAGGGGGTTGCGGGTAGCAGGTCGGCCCTAATTCTATACTAGTCTCAGCTCCTGTTGACATTCCCTTTGCGGCCTGCCTAGTCGATGGGATACAGTACCCACAGCGACAAAGTTCCCACTCCAGGCGTCAAAACGCAAGCTGCTGGTTACTGGTACCGCCATACAGTACTCTGATCCTGCTTCCAGGAAACGATTCGTGGAATCTTGAAGCCAATTGCTGGTTTTTGGTTTACTCGTTCCCAGCGTTCCCGCTGTGAGCGTCATTCTTTTGTGACCCTGTGCCTTTTGCGTGGTGGATTGGGGAAAATAGGACGGAAATAGGAAGAATATGAACATCCCACTAGCCAACTAGGGGGCATTTCCTTCATTCCTATTGGAAACGGACCGGCTCCATAGGCCCGTTTTAGACTAAATTGGCGCCGTTTCTAAGATACCGCACCCATTCTCTATCAACGATAACCTCCTCCTTTCCGCGTAACATTCTCTCCCTGAAGGGTGTTGCATCGGGAGCCAGGGCGCAGTGGCCGGCACCCATAAAAGACGTTGAGAGCAACCAAGGGAGAAAGAGAGAGGGCGAACGCGGACTCCTCGTATGTATCCGATCCCTGTGTCCGGGCAACAGGAGAGTGAAACCTCAAAAAAAAAAAAAATCGAAAAAATCGTCAATTCTCGAGTACTGGCGAGCGTATTTCCACTGCAACCAATAATTTGGGACCAATCGATGGACTGCCACTAGATAGTCTAGAGAACGGTTGCCAGTATTCAGGTAGAGAGGGAGACATGGGGCAAAACGTGTAGCTAGATAGGGCGTTTCTGGCATGTGTGTCTCACCTGCGCTTCGACCGCCCGCATGCAGTTTGTGTCCATATTCTCTCATGCTTCTCTAGCTCCATTTGAGTGAAAGATAGCTTCCTTGGAAGCTACCGTAGATGTGAGGTTACAAGATTTGGAGGGAAGGTGTGTGTGTGTGAGAGCCATAAACGATGATCCTGTCTGGGCCCGAATATGAAGTGAAGTGTGGCTGCGAGGGAAGAAAATTTTTTGGACCGTTGTGGACATGGGTCCACTACATCCCTGATGCAACTCTCTTATCCAACCCTCCAAATTTTTTTCTTTTTCCCTGAAGTGCATTCTAGAGGCTAGAATGGGGCATTGTAGGATCTTTTTTATTTTTTATTTTTTATTTTTTTATTTTTTTTATTTATATTTTCATTTATTTACAATTTTATTCTTGCCTCTCCCTCACTCACACACTCAAGCTCGCCACGCTTCACCGCGCAGCCAGGCTCAAATAGAATTAGGGTGAGGTAGGGATGGTCAATGAATGGTACGGCGGGTAGGGGTCAATTATTGTAGTGGTGGTGGTGGGAGTTGGTGGTGAGTTTAGGTGTTCTCTCTGAGTAGGGGACGGCTATCACGGTAGACTAACGGGAGTCAAAGGGGCAGGGCAAAGGGTGGGGGTTTTGCCTTCGCGGAGCAGGAGTGAATATTGTATCGGACTTGGGTTGGATTGACTTTTTTTTTTCTTTTCAGGTTCAATATTGGGATTAGTGAGAATGAGTGCAGAGGACAGACAACAAAGAGTGAGGACACAAGTATCATGTAGTGCCAGCAGTGGGTGTAAAGCAGCAACGAAGGGGACAGAAAAAAAACCAAAACTACTACAGCAGCAGAAAGGTCCGAAAGGGCAGCGGACTTTGCTCTCTTGCTACAACGGGCATCGCAAACAGGAGGGTGGTGGGGAGCCAGGAAATTCCAAGCTGCGTGCAGGCTGTTGAGCGGTCGAGGGGTTGGCTGGCTGGCTGTTCGAGAGCCCGAGGGGTGGTGGGTTGGGTGGGAAGGAGTGGATAGGTTGGTTGTTGTTGAGTGAGGTTGCTTGCTTTGCCTGCCTAGCATTGTAATTTCTGGCAAGCACTGCTCTAGAATAGTACGACGGCCACCTTGCGTTTCCATCACGGTATACGGCGGACGGGCTCACGTTTTCCTTTTTCCCTTTTTTTTTTTTTTTCGCCGTCACCCTGCTCACCTCTTTTCCCTTTTCTTTGGCCTTTCCCACCTCTTTTTCTGCCCTCTTCCTCCCCCCGTTTCTTCCTCCCCATCCACTCTCCAAACGAGACCGCTCACCCCCTCCCCCTCCCTCTCCCTCCCCACCCCCCCCCCCCAGAAAGGCCGTTGCTCGCCTACTACAAATCCTCTGGGTTCCCCCGAATTGCTCGCTCTGCTTGCCACTCGCAGCACAGAGCCCCAAGAGCGATCCTCCCCCCCACCACCCGCTACAAAAGCACCTCGAAATCCGTTCGCTTGCTGAACGGTTCCTGTCTGCAGCTGTCACGACGATTGGTTTCTCCGTGACTACTCTCCCTCCAGGCAGAGTGCACTCCTCATTTCGATCCTTTGGATTTCCTTCCACCGTAGTAGGGTTAGGATCTCGATCGGACTCGAATTTGCGTTTGCCTTCCAGCAGCTTGCTTGCATCATCAAGGTGTGTGATATCACCCCACCACGGGAGAAACCCCCTAGAAATAGTGCCCGCGGATTAAGATATTTAATCTTCATCATGGCCGTCACGGTCTAAAGAGTTGTTGGCATAGCTAATTAAGTGTCTTTACAGGCATTTAATTGTTAATATTCTTTTTTTTGTTCTCGAGTTTCGTTTTCTGGTTTTCTGGTTCTTTCTCTTCTTTGCCCTTACGCCTTGACGAGTTTTTCGAAGAACTTTTCCGGCCTATCTACATATCCCGGGTCCTCCCCTTCTCATCAGTATAGTTTTTTTTTCCCTCACTTCCGGCACACAAGGGACAACCGAGAAAATGCCATACACACCACCGAGCCAGTCTCCGGCTACTTCGCCGGCCGCCAGTAGGTCAAGTTCGATGTCGTTACATGACGCAAGACCGCCGGCAACGACAATGTCAAACACAGTCATGAAATCGAGCAATCCTCCTCGTTCAGCAACATACCTGTACAAGAACCGACGAACTCCGACTACCTCTCCCTCAATCAATAACCAATACCTTCCTCCAAGGCCGTTAGTACAGCATAGGCACAGTGATTCGGGTGGCAGCATTCACAGACCGCCGGTCCCCGTAGATAATGGGATGTCAATGCCAACTGGTGCCATCATTTCGCCACCCGATTCGTCGCAGAACTCAAGTGATGAGGAAGAAGCAGCAAAGGGAAACGGAAACACTGCTGTTCGAGGTAGACGAAGGGATTTGGGCAGTCTAGAGTTGCAACTCAAGGAGGCTATCAAGAACATTCCCCAACGGAGGGAACCTTCGCCAGATTCAACAAACCCAAAATCACCTTCACCAACAGATCCCGAGAGTAAGGGTAGGAGATTACATTCACGGTCTGCTTCGGAAACGATGTTGGCCTATGCAATCAGTGGTGGAAGTGGTAGTGGGAGCGAGGATGATGACGAAGGCTATCGGATAGCGCCACCAATGGTACGTAAGAAGAGTGGAGAGGTTGTTAAATCGTCCCTGAAGACACCCAATCGATCACGACCTTGCAGCATGCCATCTACCCCAACATTTCCCAAGGCTGTTCACTTCGACTCGCACATCGAACACGTCCGACACTTTTTGCATTCGGAAAAGCCATCGGCGGTTAGTGCTGGATCATCACCAGTTGAGTCGTACGATGGTGAGACCGAATTCCCCTTCAGCGGTGAGGATTCCTTCCGGTCTCGGGAACCACCCTTCGAATGGGAGATTTCATTGCCAAACTTCCCCAAGGATTCCGATTCCAGGAAGCATATGCCTGTTAGGGTTGAGCGAGTTGTTCTGTCGACTGATAAGAAGAATTTGATTGGTACCGTTGCTGTTTCCAATATTGCTTTCCAGAAGTCAGTGGTAGTCCGATTCACTTTGGATTACTGGGAAACTGTTTCAGAAGTATCTGCGGAGTACAACAACGATGTTAGGAAGAAGCAGAGAGAGGAGGGTGTTGATCGATTCAGTTTTAACATCAAGTTGGTTGACCAGGCCAATCTTGAGAAAAAGCTCTTGTTCTTCTGTGTTCGCTATACCAGCGGTGGTCAGGAATTCTGGGATAACAATAACGGCTTCAACTTCCAGGTCGAGTTCGGGAAGAAAGCTAAACCTCAAAATGGCAAGAATGGGGGGGCGAGACCGCTTCCACGATCGTCCAAGCCTTCCTCTAGACCTCGCACATTGCCCAACAATTTTGACGACGAGTTGGAGAGCTTCGAGGATGCTGGGATCTTTGAGAAACTCAAGAATGCCGAACTTCCCGAGCCCAAGTCATCGAATCTTACCGATACTACAGAGTCATTGGCACGTCGAGCAAATCCGTCCGGTAACGCTTTCGGTAACAGATATGACTTCAATGCTTCCTTTGCCGCTATTCAGGCGGCCGAAGCATCCCCGGGAAAGAAGATGAGAAGGAAGACTATTAACTTTGATGATGTTGATAGCCCTTACTTCAAGTCTGCTAGCCCCCCAAACCCAGCTCCCGAAGAACCTAAGGCACAAGTTGTTCCGGCTCTTAAGCCTTCTTTACCCACCTCCTCCCTTCCTAGATCCTCAAGGAGCGTAGTCAAGGATACCACATCTCTTGACAGTCCTCCCGCTAGTGGTGCTGGGTCCCCAACAAGGGGTTACCCGCCAGCTCCATTCGCTGGAGGAAAGCCTTCGATTGAATCTTCTTCTTACCGAGAATTGCTTGACAACTACTGCTTCGTAAGTAAAACCTTTCTAACCTCTTTTTAATTCTTTCGCTAATATCGGCCAGTTTGGGTCGTCAAAGGCTTCCCCTCAGCTCTCACAGGGTGCTGAGATTCCTGATAAGATGCATAATCCGACAAACCTTAATACAGCCCTCTATTCAGGTGCTGTATTCGCTACTGACGTGGGACCCGGGTCCCCACTGCCGGAAACGGCGATCAGTCCGCGATATGTATCATCGCCTTCGCACAGTTCTCCGCCTAGTTCGCTGAAATCGCCCGGCAATGCCTCTCCTATTCCAGCAAACTTTGCTGGATATCACCATCACAGACGGGCTTCTGGTGCATTCAAATTTAGTGCCCAGACGCCGACGGCTATCTGTTAAATATCCTTGACCGTTTAGGTCCCAGTGATGCACTGGTCCATATAAGTTTCTACTTGGGTAGGGTTATCACGGTTTTTCTTCTTTTCTTTTTCTTTTTTCTTTTTGAAAGGTTCTTTGGAGGAACGAATGGGGTGTATAGCGGGCTGGAGGAGGCCATTGGAAGGGAAGGATCGAAGTTCGAGAAGTTATCCTGATACGGGATATTGGAAAGTTTATGGCGGACATGAGATGATTACGACTCATGAGACTGTACACTCGCGAGGTGTACCTTCGCCCGGGCCCTCGCTTTGTCTTTCGTTTTTTGTCAATTTTTTCCCCCTTGGTGTTGATTGTTTGGCTTTTTTTTTTTTTATTCTCGCATTGTTTTACTATTGCTTTTGTTTGTTTTCCTTTTTTTTTTTTCTCTCCCTTGCTATACTCTTACGGTGGAGTAGTGGCTACTCCAGCGCAAGAAGAGGCGGTGTGTTCTTACTACACTATAGTTTTCTAGCTCTGTTTTTTGCGGGTTCTTTGGGTTTCTCTTTTACGACTGCTTTTTTGCGATGTTTTCCCCTGCATTTCAACAGGCAAGTCGGGTTTGTTACAGCGGCGGTAGTTGTAACTCCACTTCGAAAAAAAAAAACTTTCTTCCCTGAAATTATTATATTTCCTTCATGGGAGGTTTTATGTTTTAACTATTAGAGCGTCCATGCTTTTATCTCCCTCTCGGGCTCTTGCTCTAGGTTTTTTTCGCGGATTTTCATGTTGTTTTCATCATTTTTTCTTTTCGGGTTCGGGTTTCTCTTTCTCGTTCTCTCTATTCTTCATTCGACTGGTTGTGATGGGATGGGGATTTCGGTGCGGGCTGTGACGGGTTGGGAAGGGTGAGATACGGCTTCTTGTCAAAAGCGATGGGTTGGTACGGTTTTTCATGGTTTAATGGACTCACTCCACTTTTTTATGGGCATGCATACATACAGTCAACTGTATTTCTCAGGCGTCACCATCAGTCGTCAAGAGGAAATGGCAGGAAAAAAAAAAATTTGCGGAAGCAAAGGCAGAAGCGGGAAGAGAAAAAAAGAAACAAATTCATGAAAGTCACCAAACGAACCAAAATCTTTGTATTATTGCATTGTACACATACTCGAGTAGCATATCATTGGAATTTTCTTATTTATTTTTATCCGTTAATACCGGTATTCCTTCTGGGTTCCAGTATTTTCACCTTTTGCCCAGACTCACGATTTACATATCTATCGCTGAGAAGGAGGCTCTAGAACCTTTTATTCCATTCTGTCCGTTCGCCGATAAATTGGGATTGCATGAGAGAGGGGAAGAACAGATAGGGTGATTTACGCTGTAGCAGTACTGGTAGTCTACAGATAAAAATCGTGGCGTGACACAGGATCGATTGATTGACAGTCTAGTCAAGCCCCGTTTTGGTTACTCTTGGGAATTCTCTCTCTCTCTCTCTCTCCTCTCCACCCTATCTCTCGGTTCATAAACGGGCGTGGTCTACCCTACACCACCACACTGAATGGCTGCGGTGTGCTGATTTACTCAACTCAACTTATATTCCATTCTATAAAAAGGTGGTGGTGTGATCGTCAAGGGGGCGTACAGCTATTTACAGCACTTGACAGCTCTTGTAAGACTACCGGTATCCCATTCATCTATCCTTCCCGTATACCTGTCTGTAACTTGTGCGCGGCACTCGAGTACGGTTGGAGGGGGGGGGGAGGGGGAAAGGGGACGTTATTTGATTTTGATAATATTGATTCAGGGTGGCATAGGCCCCACCCCTCATTGTGGTGATAGTGCGGAAGCGTGATAGCAGTAGCACTGTGGAGAATGCGTGGGGTCCTTGTCGAAGAAGGGGAATCCGCGCTTGGTGGTGGTGGGTTGTTTGTTTTGAATTGGAATAGAGAGTTAGCGGGATTGATCGATATTCAATACCTGCGAACGGGGTACGTTATCAAGAGAGATGTGCTGTACTCGTACAGTACTAGCACCGATATATGAATCTTATATCTGCACTTTTTTCTCTTCTATCGGTACGGTATCTTTCTTTCTTTTTCTCGGGAGGGAGATAGAGAGAGTCTGGTTCGTGGCTTGGTTTGTGGTTTTGGTGATGATGATGATAAGTTGTGGACGGGATGGGATGGTCTGCACTGATGTTTCCCTATCTTCTCCTCCCAGTTACCGGTACCACAGATAGCCGGTCATATGAAAAGGTTGCACAGTATCATACAAATGAAATGGGAATAGGTTCCGGAGAAATATCAGCCATAGCCAGTCAACACCTCCTCCCCATCCCCATCCAATTTTTGTCTCTCTGATTTACCCTTTTTTGTTTGGGTGGGGATCGCTGCTGCTGCTGCTTGTGCCTTTCCTTCTTTCCTTCTTCCTTCAAGGATAACCCCCCTCCTTCAACTACAAGTACAAACCATTACTAACCGACTCCACTCCACCTCTCCCCCCCCTCCTCCACACCAAAAACCAGCCCCCGCTTCGCCAACACCGATAACGAGACGAGACAAGACAAGACGAGACAAGACGGGAGAAAAGCAGCAACCACCCCAGCAGATCCCCACTACTGTACTCGTACTTCCTCCTCCCACCAACTCTCGACCCGAGCACCGTCACTGCGCTGCGATAGTCCATAGTACCATCACGTTATCGTATTCCCCATCACGCTTCAACAAAATACCCACTTTTCTTTACTTTCCCCGCAACTTTTTCTACTTTTTGACCTTACCCTCTCTCTCTTTCTGTGCCCCTCCCCCCCCTCTCCACACACACACACTACCTACGGGTATCCACTTCACCCATTTATTTATTTCTATTCTATTTACTAAGTATTTTTCGACCGCACACCTGTACTCATATACATACATACACCACCACCACCCACCACGCCCATGTTCAGGAACCTGAGATTCCCGCTCGCACGGTCCTCTAAACTTTCGCCCTCCTCCTCTTCTCCTGCCCGGCGATCGCAGTGGTGCAAGCACTCTAGCACCGTTGTCGTCGGTACCGGCGGAGCTGGAAAACCACAATTGACAATCCCAGACCACCTGGATGACCAGGAGAAGGGTATCTTCAAGAAATTGGCCGGAGAATTAAAGCCTACTCGTCTAGAGGTATGCTACTTCCCCCCCATTCCCTCCCCCTCTCTGCATGCCCCTCCATTTCAGAAAGAGGGAAAAAAACCCGCCCCCGGCCAGCGTAAGAAAGAAAGAAAGAAGGCTGCGGGGTGTGGAAGAAAAGCATACTCGAGTACATTTTTACGTAAATGATCACTACAATGACATTTGTATAAAACTGGGATTGTGTGTGAGAATTTTGCATGTTCGTACGAGTACTGTACTTTGCGCTTTTTTTGAATTTTTTTAAATCTTATTGTTATAATGATGATGAAGGGGAACAATATGATAACTTGACTTCTCTTGAGGGGGGGGGGAGAAGGGAGGAGTTCTCTTTTCTCACCTCCTTCGCTTGTTTCGTTCGTAAAAAGGTTAGGGATGTATCTGGCGGGTGCGGATCAATGTATGCCATCGAGATCGCGTCTGAGAGGTTTGTCGGGCTGTCGTTGGTAAGGCAACACAGGCTTGTGCATGAAATCCTTGGGGAGGAGGTTAAGGCGTGGCATGGGGTTCAGTTGAGAACTTTTGTTGCTTAGCTTTAGGCGATAGGGAGGGTAGGAAGGAAGGAAGGAAGGAAGGAAGGAAGGAGAGAGGAGAGGGGGGAAATAGAGAGAGAGGGAGAGAAATTGGAAATAGAGACGGAATTGTATTCCATTCATTTTTGCCTACTCTCTCTCTCTCTCTTAACTTGAATCGTAGCATATATTATACACATATATACATTATTATTGTTTTACGGATCCTTTCTATCCCTCAAGGAAGGAAGGAAAATGGAAAATGGAAAAAAGAAAAAGAAGTACTAGTACATATTTTGATTCCGAATTTGTCACTGGAATCGAGGTTTTTTTTTTTTTCTTCCTCTCCTTCCAAACGATCTAGTCAAGTTAGTCCAGTAAGTTTATAACCGAAAGGGGACAGCAGACGGAGAGAACGGGGGGGAGAAATAATTCACCAAATCAAGAAGATAATGGAGTGGTAAATTAGTGATGATGGGTGGTGGTGGTGGTGATGGTGGGTGGGAAATCGTGAGCTGTCCTGTCCTGTCCTGTCCTGCCCTGTCCTGTCCTGTCCCGATGGTCTAGTCTAGTTCTAACCATTCCCGCTAGTGGCGATGTAAATCACGATGGAGGGCATTAAAAACGTTTCCACATAATATCACACTTGTAAACTAACTATGATATCGTAACTAAGATCTTCCTGAGAAGTCTAGAACTGGACTAGAAAGAAAGAAAGGAAGATGAGGAGGCTAGGCTGAAACCCGACCCGGTCAGTCGGTGATGACCGGAGGAGGAAGGGGGCGGAGACGAGGAAAAAACCAAAAAAAAAAAACACAAGGGTTGTTGTTGGTGAAAACAAAAGTATCTATTATAAAACATCCTGGAGAGTGAGTGATCAAGGTGAAAAGCGGGATTGGGGGTATTATAATGATAATGGTAAAGCCAAACGGATATGAATACCGGTAGGAGGAGGGGTCATTTCAACAGGTAAGTTAAAAAAAAATACTTTGGAAACGCCACAAAAGAGGAAATCATGATCGATTGGGATCGATTTGGATACGAGTTGCAGGTTTTTTCTTTTCTTTTCCTTCCTTTCAAATAGGAACAACTGTCAACCCTACCTCGGTACCCTGTACCTCACCCACCACACCCAGGAAGGAAGAAGAAAAAAAACTCAGCAGTGGTAGTTAGACCACAGGTCATTTACTTCTTCTCGCGCTCCGCTTTGAGTTCGGCAACGGCCTTCTCCTTGGCCACCAAGCTTTCCCTCGCCTTGTCAATATGCTCCCTGACGATCTGAATGCCTGCATTGAGGCGGTCAAGTTCCATGGCCTCCGATTCCTCCGTGAACTCACCACGAGCACCCCTCGCGCGGCTGGGAAGCCTTGCAGACCCCTTGGAGGTCAGGATGTCGTACATGGCTTCCGTGGGCTCGTTGAAGGCCAGTTCATCGTACACGTACGAGAGGACGGGGCGACGCTGTTGCCTCGCGAGCTCGAGCTCCTCTTTGTCGCCGACGTACGGGTGCAGCTTCAGGAAGTGGAAACACGACTGTGGCTTCTCGCCCGACTCCGGCACGAACCAGATCTTGATGACTATCTCGAATTCTCCCCACCCCGTTTCCGATACCTCGAATGGCGGTGACTCGCAAGCTGTGGCATTTCACATATAAAACGTATTAGGGCTGGGCTTGATGTATGTATATATATATACGTGTGTGTGGGGGGGGGGGGGGTTAACAAACTTCGTAGAGGGTTGGCATATGTGTCGTGTAGCTTGAACTGTACTTTTTTGATGAAGTGCGAAATGTCGGCGCCATCGACCCCCTTCACCGAGACGGTCCACTGGTGTGTGTGATCCGGCGGGAGGTTTGGCGGTTTCCTGTCCGGGTTGACAGGCGTCGCGATTGATCCGTAAACTTCACAAACCGTCAGTCAGTCAGCCGAGAGAGCAGAGAGAGGGGTATATTATTATTATAATAATATAGAATTCGTACCGAAAGGCCGGAAGATAGAGACACCCTAAACCCCATGATATATCATATGTCAGCTAACCTGAACCCTCCTCCCCAAGGCAAGTGGGGGGGGGGGGGAGGCCTTACCTTTACTCGTTTCGTATTCGAGATTGACGGCATCTTCAACTTTTTATTTATGTGTGTGCGCTCACGCCACAAGCCTGGAGATGGAAATTTTCTATGATGGATGGTGGTTGAATCTCGTTTGCGTGTGCGTTCGTGGCTGGCTGGTCGGTGTGGATGTTGGTTGACTGAGGTGAGGAATGTTCATCGATAACAGGGATAAGCATTGACGAAACCGTTGTCATTTGGAAGGCGAGAGCGCGCCCGTGCGCGAAAATCACGTGAGTCCCCCTGCCACAGTACTTGTGCTTGCAACGCTTCGATGACGTAAGAAAACACTTAAAAAAGGCCAGAATATTCATGAGTAAGCAAAACCAATTGCAGTTTGATACCGGTGCTCAAGCACAGCAATACTCGTAGATAAGCGAAACTCGCCTATTACAAGTATGATATGGCACCATTTGGAACGACTCCATTCACCTTTACCATCTCTAACACTCAACGGTGCTCGAGTACTTGGTGCACGACAATACCGGTACTACTTTGTAGTAATCTATTGGGCAATGAGAGAGGCTAGATAGACTAAATTTACAACCTTAGATAAAAGGTCCTGAAAGTGCGCTAACAATGATTTTGGTTCAATTAATTCTGATTTGGTAGCTATTTTGTTTGATATGCCTCGAGGTGTGATATGATACTGTATCATACCTCCCTTGATGCCAAGACCTCGCCATAGCAACCCCACCTTTCAACCCCAATCATACTCGTAGCCTGGCCACAGAGTAAAATTTATGAAACAAAAGGCTGTCGTCCTCCCGTACGCCATCTCTCTCTAACGTCCATGCCGTGACCCGGCCCATGTTCACCATGTCGTGAGTGGACGGATCCTTCTTCCCGGCGGAAATTGAGCTGGGAGGTTACCGTATGGTGACCACCCTACCGTAATCGTAAATAACAAAACCTCAAGTCACACACTAACCACTTACGGAAATTATCATACTTCCAGCAAGTACAGTACTGTACAGTACGAGTACTCGTACAGTACCGGTATGCCCCACAACGTATATGACACGAGAACAGAATCACGATAGACCCATCCCGGTAAAACAGTCTCATTTTAACATGAACCAGGCATCTGCAATTCTATGACAGTCTGGTCTACCGAAAGTATAACACCCCATCCCTCCCACAGTCCGGCCATCTAAACAGAACTGAACTAATACGGCACCGGTCGCTTCCCGGAGTTTCCCGTTTTTATATATCTCGAGAGAGGACCATTCTGGTGATGAGCCCTGCGCTGATTATGCGCAGCTGGTTTCGTTTAATACCTGTGCCATGAGTCAGAGATAACGATCACGAATTGTGATGGTCGTAGTAATGATAAATGCTCCAGCACTCGGGAAGTGCATCGGAATTAACTGGCTCCGGTGCGCTCTGTTGCTTTTCACTTGAGCCGGATTCCTGGGGAACAATGCTCATCTCCGAATTTTAATTTGTGAGTTGTGGCTTGCCCAGCCGACGGAATCGGCATAGGTAAAACCATAAATAATTGGTCACGGAGGTCCAGATTCACTTTTTCGTGACCCCTTTACCAGGCGTCATAATAACAGGATTCCGTATATATTCCGATCCCCAGCTCTTGCGAATTTTCAGTTCATACCGACACCTCAACTAGGAGATGATCACCCAAAATCACTCGCAGCGCCAAACCGCCTTATCGCCTATGCCTCTGGATCGGTAAACAAAGGACGAAAAGTGACTCGGTTAGCGGAGAAAACTTCCAAACACCGTTCTAGGCCTCCGGCGCTTTCGATTAATTGGTCCGGGGGTCATCGGCCCATGGACACAGATACCTGATGCAGCATCGGGGCGTAGTCCGTTTAATACTGCACTTTGCGCAAAGCCTGAATTCGCACGATACTGGGGCCTCGCTAGGCTGCGGAAGAGTGAGCCGGAGGGATGGATAGGCTATGGTGCGATGCTCAGACCACCCCCCGGCCCCTCGATGGGATACTGCTGATCTCAGCTAAGTTAACCGGAACTTGCGTTGCGAAAGACTGCAGCACCAGTAGTCAGGAGAACGGCGAGACAGCTTCAATGGGGCGAGAATAGCAGGCACATGGTGGACCAAAATATCAAGGAGGAATAGCAATATCTGCCGAGTCAGCGTTGCTCTATAATACCAAGGCAAGGCTTACTAGCAACAATTTGCTCGCAAATTCCAAATGACATTTCACAAGTGGACCTTTCATAACCATCTGACGTAAAGGAAAATCGTAGCCAAAGCAGCGGTATCAAGGATCTCCTAGTACAGGGTCCCCCTTTCTTTATTCATGAGAAATTACCCAATCTACCGTATCCCGTAAAAGAACTAGACAAGGGATATATTGTTATAATTTTTCGTGAGAGCAAGAAAAAAAAGAAATCGCCACTATGCACCACCCAACCTGGCAACAACCTCGGCCATTTCTTCGTCCTTGTAGATTTTGAAACCCTTCTCCTTGGTAACGCTGGCGAGCTGAACGTTCTTCGAGTCGAGCTTCTCTTCCATGACTTGTTTAAGAGTTTTAAGGACGAGAGTCTCGGCTTCTTCAAGTGTCAAGGACTAAAAAAACACCAGACGAAGTGTCAGCAATTTTTCACATCAGAAGATTCGCCCAAGAGATGGCCGCATTACGCTATGGTATTCATTCTGCAATTCCGCCTGAGCTCCCTCACTCCCAGAACCTATAGCCTTTGCATCGTACCGGTAGAACGTTCCGGAGGGCTCGGCATGGTACCTGAGTTGAATCAAATCTGCATCAGTATCTATACCGTACACCCAACACCCGGCGGCCAGGGAGTAACCAACAATTGGGGGCCATCCTCATCATATCCAGCAATCAGCAATGCAACACCGAATGGTCTCGACATAATACTTTCCTCCCCATCAGCACCCTCTCCAAACCTCAGAGCAAGATCGCAAATAGCCTGAGTGCAGCTCTCAACACGAAGCGGCTCGTTGTAGTGGAAACTGTGATTCTGGGCCTCGACTCTAGCATGTTCAATCATTGACCTCGCATCTGCCTGAAGCCCTGACATAGCACATCCTAGATGGCGGTCTATCTCCACTATCTTCTCAACGGACGAAGCTTCAAGAAGTGGCGACGTTACACGCTTCTCCACCCCAATTATAACGCCGTATCCCGTCGCTACCTGTCGATTATCCCATATTCATTAGACTTCCAAAACGTGCGGGGTGATCGATGGTGGGGTATTATTGGCGAAGGTGGGGTACGCACCCCGATAGCAGTCGAACCAAGCTTGATCGCCTCCAGCGAGTACTCGACCTGGAACAGACGGCCTTCGGGAGAGAAGGTACTGGATGAAGCTGATTAGTTTGGTGATGGAAAGATGTCTCTGCGGGAGGAAATTTTACGAACTTGATACCGCGATCTGCAGGTACGGCGGACCATCCGGATCAGCTATTTTAGACGAATCTGGGAGGGAGATAAGAGGGGGAGGAATGCAAACCGTATTCTGACCGTGCAATAAACATCTTGTTTGAGTAGTTGCGATTTTCTCGGAGATGATGGGGAGATGGAAATGGATCGAGGTTGAAGCTAGTGTAGTATTCGCTGGGTTGTTGCTGAGGTTTGTGTGCCGGGGACGACGCGAGACATTATAGAGGCGCTTACCCAGCCACAGTTGCCACGTGCCCTCCACAATCCACGACACTCGGCTCGAGTGATGTACTGTGAGTGCAGTGTTCACCAACTGCGGTAGGCTCTCCATAGCACTTCACAATATTGCACACTCAGAATGACTTCTATCCTTTACTACCACTCCACAGCGGCCCACACAGCATCCTTCTCTGCCGCTGACGATAAAAAACACCCCGAAACCGTACCCGTCGGCACTCAAAATGTTCGATATTTCCCAATGTAGAGTGAAGCTGAGGCCCTGTTTGGCACGCCAGGAAAACTGTGCTCTTTTATATGGCGGGACAAACAGGGCCTATCTCCTCTTCTTACAGGTGTTTGGTGCCCCATTTTTAATAAATTGGGGAGCTGATATCCTTTTATTTTGAGACCGCATGAAAACCGGTAATTATTTTCCTCTTTGGAGTTCTTAGAAGAGGTTGGAGTTAAGTTAAGGTCTACAATGATTACCTGCTTTCTACCTTAGCAACTCTAGTCAATATTGCTAGTGATATCAGTGGATGGAAGTGGGGTAGGGAAAGGTTTGCGCGGAAATTCATGTGCTGTACTGTCTTTGCAATGTTCACGAATGAATTCACCAACTTCTAAGACTAATATCCATCCATGTATTTATTTTCTAGCAAACACAAATGGATAAAATATGTATTGTAGACGGCAAATCATAATCTGCCCAATCAACGTAAAGAAGCCCAAACCAAGCACTTGTAAACTCTAGAATTGGGAGTCAAGAGTTAGGTATAAAAAAAAGCATCAATTATCCATCATCAGCAGCCATCCATCATCTCTCATAAAACACCTATTTCTGCCCGCCCAGCAATAACCTCCATCTCTGAACTGTTCATTGATTGGTGCAACCTGGTTTCTCAGAAAGTTCGCCCTGCGGAAGGTAAGGCTTTCGTACAAATTGGGTCAGTTCCTTCGCCAGGCAGGATCAAGGGGGAAAATAAAATAAAAAAACAGACCTCATGCTCGAACACATCGTCAAAACTCATTTCAAACCTCTCGTCATATATCTCGGGATACCTCTCAAAGGGAAGCTTGGTCTGTTCTGCGGAGGCGAGTTTTCCGAGAATTGCCTCCTTTGCCTTGTCAACAGTATCAAGCTCCCTGGGGTCAAAAAACTGGACAGTCAAGCCGCCATTTTGATGAGATGGTCTGTTACTTGCGCTGTTGTAAGAATAGTATCCACTACAACGCCCAGAAAAGCTGCTGGGGGACTCAAAATGTCCTCTTCTACACTCGGTTCCTAAAATCCCTTTCACCTCTTCGCGAGCGCTCAGATTAAGCCCTATGTTGGACTTGAATGCGGAGTATAGGAGCAGCATTCTGGACCAGCCAATGTTAAACAATTGTATAGTATATCTCATTGTCCGGAGAAATCACTTACATAGACTGCATGGCCAAAAGCCCTTTCCAGGTCCAAATATACGGAGGATCGCCGGGAGTAAGATCCTGACACAAGCTCCATACAAGCGTAATCTGGAAGGCGAGTAGGACATCAACTAGATATGCCCAACGAAGAAATATTCTAGAGCGTTTAAAGCAAGATAAGAACATAAATCATAAACAAATAAATAAACAAATAAAGAATAAAAAATAAAGAGGAAATCGAAATACTTGCATCTGTGTCTCAGGAATTGCATTGGAGCACAAAAAAGCATAGAGGGCGTAAAAGACAAGCTCGCAGCACTACCCCCCCCGCGCGCAATGTTAATTTCGATGTCAAAACAAGAGCTGAGTGGTAATAGCAATGGGAGGTCAAGAGAGGAAGTGAGAACATAGTACTTACGATTATAATGGGAACTTGGAAACGGCCGTGGAGGAAAGATAGACAATAACACATAGGCATATCCTTCTCAACCTCCAACAAGAGAAGGATACCGGTGATCCATTGAAGGAATCTCACGATACGCATCTTAACCCCTTCGTGTTTGATAAAGGTGCGAACAATCTTCTCTTCTTCACAGAAAGGGATCTCCAAGTAAGACATGATAAGGAAAGACTAAAAAATGGTTATTCTAGCAGAATAACTGAGGGTTAAGAGCTCGAAGACAGAAGTCAAGAAGGGGGTGGGTGGTTAAGCCTGAGGGTAATGATCGATGTTGGGTAAGCTTGAGAAGAGCAGGAACTTGGGGAAAAAGTGCCCCTTTTATAGAAATCCTCAGAGGCGAAATTCAGAAATTTAGCTTACGACTTAGTAGCTCTTTCACGTACGGTATTGGCCTGCTTCCTCGTCATCTATTGGCCTGGAAATCGTATGGAAGGTGTTGGGATGGATAAAAAAAAGGTTTATTTTGAAAGCTTAAAAATCCGGTATACCAAAATCCACATCAGCTCCTGCCAAAATTGGAGAAAAAGCTGAGCTGTCTTTCCATTTCCCTGGCCCCTAGACTCTCCACTGGATTCCCGGTCACTGACATTGAAACTCCCGCCCTGGTAGTAGATTTATTGGATTTCTGAAGGAATCGCCTGGCGACCAAAGTGGACGCCATAACTGAGCGTATCCTTTTCATTATTCATGGAGAGATTCACTATTCTATCTATACTACCGCGCGCAAAGAATTGAATAATGTATACCTATCACAACTTCTCAATGCCATCGTTGGAACCAGGGGATTGAAGAACTTGACGCGCTCACTCGAAAATGGGGAATACACGACGTCCGAACAAGCCAAGAGCGCAAGATCACAGCACACCCAGCTGAAAATCGATACTAGGTTACCAGGGAACACTAATCCCATGACAGATGGCTTGCTGTGAAGAATCTGTGGGCAATTAATACGGCGTTGGGCAACAATTTCACTCCAACCTTCGAGTGAGGGACGGTGATGTAAAAATTTTCTTACAAGCCACAACATTCAACGTGCCACATTATCACACCATCAACATCTGAATTTGCATTACCATAAATCGAGTTTTATTATGTGAGCGTTGAAATTTTACCGTAAAAGAGTGAGCAAGAGCAACAGCAATATTGCCACCAATATACAGAGAAAACAAAGCCAGACCTTCATGGAGAACATTATGTATTGGTACGATTAAATGCAAAGGAACGACTAACTTGCCAGAATCATCCAGCCTCCTATACCCCAGCCGCTCTCCAACAAGCTTCTGAAATGGAGCCCACGATATCACACCCGACCAAAGAAAGAAAGAAAGAAAGAGAATACCAGCACCTCGCACTTATTTATAACCCTTTCCGCTGGAAGTACTCCACCATTTTTGCTCAGTGATAACCTTGCTTTCAGATCTGGGAACGGGAACAGCTTTCCTCTTCTCTTCCATAAAGTTGTAAACCTCAGTGTGGTTATCATCGTCAATATCCCAGGTCTTCTCAACATGTGTCACATTCCCGGCCGCGCCACCATTAGCTGCTGATGAAATGTTGTCTACCCAGGTACTCTCCTGGTTCTTAACCATGCGCTCCCCAAGTGCGCCAAGTGGTCCACGAACACTACCACTGGTTCTGTGGGAGGAGTCGTGAAAAACCTCCTTACGTGTCTCGCCAAATGGTGTAGGACCAGGGCGGAGGAATCCAGGGCTCTGAAGGGCTTCGTCTGTGCGAAGGTTATCGGTGAATTTTGTGAAACGAGTCTCCTTAGTAATGCGTTCATCAGCGAGCCCCCCAACATGGCCTCCGCTACTCTTATGGCCATGTCGTCGTTCGGCTTCAAACTCAAAATTGGCACGAGAACCAGAAGAAACTCCAGTGTGGAGATTGCTATGACTGGAACTGTGTTTTCCGCGATGGTCACGAGAATGGTCATTAAGATCAGAATCGGAGACCTTGCCGTCCCGCAATTCAACAGATTTCTGGCGGTAAAGAACGAGTTCACCACCTTTTCCATGATGGCCATGTTCACGCCCATGGCTGTGACTGCGGTGTTGGTGCTTGCGGTCATGATGACCTCCGTGGCCGGTAACTGCTTGCTTTACAACACCTCCGACAGTAGCCCCAATGGCAGTGCCTACAGCTACGGCATTATTAACAACGTCGAAAACGGAGCTGTGGCGGCCGCGTAGGTCGGAGTCGGAATGGCGTCCACGATTCGATTCTCCAAAGTGGTGCGAGTCATGCGAATCAGCACGACCTTCACGGATAGTAGTCTTTTCGGTAATGTGAGTATCACCCAATCCACTGCGGCCCTCGTGGCGGGAGTGTTTGTCACCCTGAAACCGCGAGTCAGTCAAGCCATCAATGTTTTGCCCTTCACGGAGAATGGCATTTTCGGAGTGGGTCCGGTTTTCAACGAAACCCCCGTGCCCAGCACTACGAGAGGACCTTCCATGATGAATTCGGGAATCAGAGAGACCATCATAGCTATGGCTCTCACGGGCTTTAGTCTTTTCCGAGTGCATGTGTGAGTCACGGGAATCGAGCAAAGCATTTCTACCGGAATGACGAGAGGATCCGCCAACGTGAACAACAAATGTGTTACTGTGACCGCCGCCATGACCATGGCCATGACCAGCTCCATGCTCATGTCCTTCACGGATAGTAGTCTTCTCAGTAACGATGCGAGTATCCGCGAGCCCATCGAAACCCTCATTGTGGGAGGACCCGCCACCACCACGTATGTGCCCGTTCATACCGCTGTGGCTATGGCTGTGCTCTTCGTGGAAGCGAGTTTCTCCGGAACGAATACGAGCGTCAGTCAAGTGGTCGTGTCCAGCGTGATGGGATGATCCTTCAATATGGGCCAGGCCGTGTAGTCCGTGTCCGTGTCCATGTTCATGACCTCCATGGATGGTGGTCTTCTCGACACGGGTGTGCGAGTCAATCAACCCACCGCCACGGCCATGTCCGTGATGACGATCCTCAATCACTGTCATCTCTCCAGTATGGATACGATCGTCCCTCAATTCCCGAACATCAACATTTTCAACCAAGCCAGTACGGCTGTGGTCGGACATCCGGGCCTCGTCTTCGAACCGATTTCGGGAACCTGTGAAATTAACAGCATGAGACTGACGACCACTAGACTTGGCGGACTGTTTGTGGAAAGCAGCGTCGGAAATACCCCCAGTAGCCATAGCGACATGACTCTGGTGGCCGGTAGCCTCGCCAAATCGATTGTTGATAGAGGCATCGGCCATAGACTCATTGACACCATCCCTCCACTCTGCCACTCTCTCCCTCTTTGTGTGCACAACAACCTCTCCACCGTGGGCAGTATGCCCCCCGCGTTGGTCGCGTCGTTCATGTCTATTGGAGTGTGAGGCAAAGTCTCCACCATGGGTGGCACGTCCTTCGTGTTGTTCACGCCGTCCCTGTCTCTTGGTGTGTGAGGCAAAGTCTCCACCATGGGTGGCGTGTCCCCCGTGTTGTTCACGTCGTTCCCGTCTCTTGGTGTGCGAGACAAAGTCTCCACCATGGGTGGCGCGTCCTTCGTGTTGTTCACGTCGTTCCTGTCTCCTGGTGTGTGAGGCAAAGTCTCCACCATGGGCGGCGTGTCCTTCGTGTTGTTCACGTCGTTCCTGTCTCTTGGTGTGTGAGACAAAGTCTCCATCATGGGGGGCGAGTCCTTCGTGCTGCTCACGTCGTTCATACTTCTTGGTGTGTACGATAGCCTCTCCACCATGTGCAGTATGTCCTTCATGTCGGCCGTGTCGTTCCTGCTTCTCGTGTCTGTTCTTAAGATGGGCAGCAGTGGCCCCCGCCGCGACCGCAGCGGCACCGAGTTTCACTTTCCCACTGAGATGGTGACTGTTATCCGATGACCTGCGATGCTTGTGCCCACTGGCTAATGGTGTGTGCTCAACGATCTTCTCCTTGATATGTTCAACCTTTTCCCGGCCCCCCTCGATTACACCTGAAACCTTTGACCTTCCCGCCTCAACACCATGTTCGACAGCGTCTACGGCACCAACAGCCCCGTCAATGAGCCTCTTGCGTTTATGTCCCGCTTTGTCATAAGCATCCTTGGCTATAATCCGGGTAGTAGATCTGAACGAGTGATCATCTGCCCTATTATAGGCCCTCATTACAAAGTAGTACAGCGAAAGAATTGTCCGATGCACAGATTCTTTGATGAGAATGGATATCCCTATCTCAACGTGTTAAAAAACAAAACAAGACTTTAGCTCAGAAAGAGGGGTCGATATACCATTAGAAACAAACCCCCTCGCTATCTCAACCATCACCCCCTCATATAAAGCGGCTATCCCCTCCCGTTTGAATATATCAACCAACACATGCACTACATTGTTAGCCCGCTTCACCTTCCTTCTAAGACCTTTTTTGATGGCTTTTCCAATAATATTCACTTCGACAGCAGCAATATCCTCCTCCTCGCCTTGGATTTGCGTCCTCGATTTTGCCACAGCCAGCGGGTAGGTAATTCCTGTAGCGATCGCTTTACTTACCGCCGCAAGTAAGAAGGTTTCTCCACCCTTGAGTTTCTTCTGTTTCCCGCCCGCCACTCTCTTCAAGCCTTCGTAGAGCAAGTAGGTGATTGTCGGGTTTAGTGTTAGCAGGCAGCCTGCAGTGTACCCAGACCAGAACCCTGTTATCCCCTTTTCTCTCATAACATCGTGGAAGATGTCAGTTATCGTGGGTGGCTTTGCATGCGGGTACATGAGGGCATGAGTCTGCTTGCGAGTGACAATCGTGGAGAATGGGGTGGATATGAATTTGGCAGCCGAGCTGGCAGCAATGCCAATCAATATTTCCTCAATAACTGGTAGTTTGTGTGCGTGGCGAGAGTGCATACGCTTATTGCGGAGGTAGTGATCTATTGCTCAGTAATCAGTACTATCCCTTAGCAGGTATCAATCAATGAAATCTCACGAATCATTATATGCACGAACGTGCTTCCTATAATGCCCGCTGTTTCCTCTACAGCACCGGTATAGAATCCACTTATGCCCTCTCTCGCATAAATCTTTTGGACGGTTTCGAAAAAGCCGTCATAATACTCCTCACTGCTACTACTTTCATAATGGTGCTCCCAGACCGCCTTGGTCTCCTCAACCCCATGCTCGACATACGGTGAAGTATAAGAGATGTGCTCCTCTGTTTTGCGGGAATGAGATCCACCTCTTTCACCTCTCCCACGCCGATCATCCGGCCTCGAAGGTGAGCCACCCCGCGACCCCGTCCTTGTACGGCTGTGAGAGCGTTGTCGGTGAGAGTCCGACGAAGAAGACGACGAAGATGAACTGCGTCTCGTATTCCCTTTCTTTCGGTGGGAACGTGAACGTCTTGGCCGTCCACCATGCGCATAGTAAATTTCGCGCTGTGTTTGCATGCGCTTGACTATAACCTCTAAGGGGAAGACAACCAGATTAGCAACTGAAGACCCTAGCGCGCCAGAGAAAGCAAGCGCGGCTGCGGGTATTGCATTCTCCCCATGATGGTGCGGTTCGTGACGGTGCCGGTGGCCATCACGATGATCATGGTGGTCAGGGCGACCGCGACGTCGGTTGAGGCTATGACGGTCACGATCTAAAAGATGGCCAACCTGGTTGTGGGAAGACGACGAGGACGAGTGTTCAATTGTGCGGACCACCTTCGGTTTTCTATAATAGATTGGTTAGATCGCGAGAAGTATGAAATGGTATGTGGTTGTTTACGTGACATGGTACACATCAAACACGTCCTGAGAAAACACAAGAATTAATCCAAGGTCTATTTCCACTCCAGTAATACCACAGCGTGAGGGGGGAACCCACCAGTTCGTCATCATAGTAAACCATCTCGTCTCGTTGAAGAGAATTCCAACTTCCTCAATAATTCAATTCCAACAGCAAATAAACAAATCCAGACGAGAGACTAAACAGCAACTACAGTTCAGCGTCTAGACACGTAGCAGTCGTGGATAAGCAAAAAAGGACCACCAACAAAACAACAAACGATCAATCGGAAAGAACAAGAATAGTCGAAATATGCCTTTTTTTTCCCCCTTCTCTCCTCCTTCCCTCTCAACCCCCTTTGCAGGGGATCAAGGATACTTTAAAACGATCTCAAAGAGCGAGTCAAAAAAGCGCATGAGAAGCCAATTGCTGCGGGGAAGAAACAAAAGACCACGATAGAACTGCAAGGGTGTTTGCGCACACGTCACAGTCCTCTATCGCAAAGCGGCAGCAGACATGGAGGAAAAGATGGCTCTAGTCAGAGTGAATAGAAATGAAGCTCTCACTTGTGGGCAGCTGAGTGCGCTACGGATGTGAATCTACGATCACCCAAAGTCTTGGCTCCTTGTCCGGTGTTCCAAAGGGGAAGGAAGTTGTGGTGCTCGTATCGTAGACCGAAGCTACTCTGTAGCCGTTGTGTTGAGATCTGCAACAGCGTCTTTCTTTTGCTTGAACCTTGCCCCCAGGATTTCACGAAAAGCGCGTAAGAAGCAGCGAAGAAAGAGAATGAGCCAAAAATGCCAGAGGAAAAGGTGTTGGCAGAAGTATCATGACAGGAAGAAAAATATGCGAACTCAAATAAGATAAATACAGTGCTAGTAAGGATCAAAGATGCAGGTAGGCAAATTCAATAGTCAAAGTACCGGTATCGCACAATCAGAGCGTCCCCTCTATCCGCTTATACAGCGAATGAGTGGCTACTACCGGCCTTAGGCTCGTATAACTCCAACAACATGCAGTAAATACCTCCTGATCCCGCAAACACTTGACAAACCAGCAAACATGTCGAAGCCAGGTGGCAGGAGCTGAAGCGTGCATTGGAAAAGCGACTCGCTATCAGGAAACACCATTGTTGAAACGGATATCAAAAGTTCGGTCGCCAACAGATCCCAATACTGGTACCCCATTGTGCGCAACTAGCCCCCAACATCACGGCCAATGATCCCACTAACCGGCTTCCATGCCCCACCAGGAAGAGAGCGATCACGAACTTCCTTCCACTCAGCACGTTTCTGGGGATAAATAGGGTATTAAATGGGAAAACTATCTTATCATTTGTCACAAGCTCTCGCTCGATGTGCTCAAAATTGCATAGCGATCTTATTCTGTGCCGTCTTTGCTTCTCCCTCTACCAATAAACATGGCCACCCTACAAAAACAAAATAAAGAAATACGGCTCGCAGTATATCATGAATATCCAATCTTTATTTCCCTCAAACTCCCCGTAACTCAGACCAGCCTAGCTTCACCAATCTTTTCTCAGAGCTTTCAGTATAACGCATTGTCCGCACATACGTTACCAGTAACTAGAAACTGAAGACTTGGTCTGGCAACTTGGACACGGGCTTTGCAGGCTCGTAGCCCAAAGCTGCAGTAGCCTTCTTCATAGCACTAATCATGGGAGGAGGACCGCACAGCAGAATCTTAATATCAGCGGCAGGTGCAGGACATACTTCCTACTCGTATATTAATTACACACCGCCGTCAGCTCAAATCTATCACTTGACGCCCCATCCAAAAAACACAACAAATACAGCGAGCAAATATTGATGGCCGGGCAGTGAGATCAGAAACCTCACCTTGATCATATCCTCCGTCACGAACCCAACCCCACCCTTCCAACTTTCTGGGGGATTATTCAACACATAGTGGATTCGAAAGTTGCTATGACTTCCGGCCAGCTCATCTAGCTCATCCTTCAGCAAGATATCTTCCATATTCACATTGGCGAATATGAAATCAACCTCGGTCTTGTCCTCCGGGTTCCTGATAATAGCCTTAATGATCTGAAGCATAGGAGCTAAGCCAGTACCTCCGGCAATCATCCCGAATGCGCGTACGAGACCAGACCGATAAACAAATTGCCCTTTTGGACCCTTGGTCTTAATGCTCTGCCCAATATTGAGCGATGCAATATGCTTAGAGATGTTTCCGGCTGGATAGGACTTGATCAGCATACTGAAGGATCCGCGGTCGGTCTCGTCAGAAGATATAGGTGTGTAAGACCGAACTACATCTGTACCATTAACTCTGGCGGAGAATTGAACGTGTTGGCCAATCGGAAGACCAAGAACGTCTGTAGAGCGAGGAAGAGCAAATTTATAGCTACCAGTGGCTCTGTCAGTAATCACAGAACCCATAGTACCACGAAGTCGTTATATCGACCTACATTCCAGTGTTGTGAGACAGTGCTGTAGCTTCTACAAGTTTGAAACCCTGCCACTTATCTGCCCTCAGCACCTTCCTTGGGCCATCTTAACACAACCGTCAGTGGCTATCTCCATCAATAGCCCAATGTCACACTCGGTGTCTGCTAGTACTTACGGCCCTTCAGAACCCGAAACCCTCCGAATATCAATACTGCTAGTGCCACATAGGGAACGTAATCATGGCCCAATAATGCTGTACCAAACACCAAGACCCCAGCAGGAATATAGAAGTTCTGCAGATGCTGGAAACTGAACAACAACGAGCCCCTCATGGCAGCAGTGGCGTTCGACATAATTCCAAGTGCTTTCCCCATAAAACAGAGATCAAAGAGAATAGTTAAGTGGAATCTGGTTGGGAAAACAAAAGGTTAACATCTAAGGCAGAAGCTGTGGACGGGGCCAGGTTAATTCTTAGAAAACGGGTCATATTTTTTCTCTGGGGCCACCTTATTTCAAGTTCGGCGTCTTAGGACAGAGAAGAAGAAAAAATCTGTTTACTGACAATTCGATAAATATTAAGAGATTACTCGGGAAATATTACTAGTACGGGAAGTTGTGTAAACGGGGTTAGGTGTATCTAGTCCCCAAGGCCCAGACGGAGGTGTAGCCAAGACCAAGATACCATTCTGGTAGGCATTTGCCGATCCATTTACTCCGCTCTCCCCACCAAACACAAGTCCGCAGACAAGTAAATTTAAATTTACTTGCACAAACAATTCTCAAAACTACCAATCCCCTTACCCAATTTGCAGTTCAGGCCAGAGCCACCTCGCGGAGGTATTCCAGCCAACCAACGAAAATGACCAAATCGGTCCTGACAGTTTTTAAAACAGCGGACAAAGTGGCTGAGGCTCAACACGATGGATATCAACTCACCGACAAAGATATCCAGCAGTTAGCCTTGACTGACCAGGAGTACAAGCTCCAGACCTGGGAAGATTTGAAGGCTATAGTTGGTTCGCTTAGCCCGTGCTCTTTCACTTGAGTTAGGCAGAGAAACTGACAGAAGCTTTCTACCTCTCAGAGGAAAATAGACTTGAAGATCTTAAACGTGTCCCTTCCGATTTGAAGCGTTATATCTCATGGTCTCATAGAACCAGAAAGGAGTATGGAACTATTCAGGCCTTCGTATTAAAGGAGAGGTTAGGATGGACAGATTTGGCAGCAGAGAACCCGACCCCGTTTGCTTCCAAAGGTTTGCCCTAACCCCAACTTGCAAGGCTGCGCATTGGTGCAGCATGTGAGTTCAGATTGGGAAAGATCAATTCCAAACTTCCAATTACTAATTATCACGCTTATACGGTAGCTGATACCAAAATATTGGTTAACGATTGGCCATATGGCAATGCTCCCGGTATATGTGAGTTTTTGCCATTCTGTTCCGTATTCGTCTTTTTGTAACATTGGATCCCTGGATCTCTATACACCCACTCCAAATGTATCCAGAATTCATGGCGTTCGCCAGGCCCGAACCGTGCCGAGGTTTCTAATAACTTTGGAACGGGCAAGCACACGAATGTCTCTGATAACTAATCACCTTTAGTAGTACACCTAGTAGCCTGGACAAAAGCATTCATCCCAATCATTCAAGAACCTGGTCCCGAAGCCGGTGATATCACTCCCGAATCTCGCAACCTTATCAATGACTTTGTTCAACACACCTTCATTCAACACCTAGGCGCCGAGAACGTGCTTTGGTTCAAGAACTGGGCCAGTATTCAGAGTGTTCGCAGCGTTGAACACATTCATGTTCTTGTCCGTGGGGCCAGTGATGAGTTTCTTGAGAGCGTTCTTGGTCTGGAGGTAAATGGGAAGATGAAGAAGGGTATCGGTGAGCTGGAGCGGGAGAGGGAAGAGGGGGAGAGCGCCTAGAATATCGAGTGATTTATTATGAGCTAAAGGACAGCTATAAGGCGAAAACGGAGAAAATTATAGCGATACCGGGGCAGTTGGCACTCGAGTAGAGTAGAGTAGGACGGACTTTCTCTTTTCAAATTTCTATTTTGTGGGTCCTAAGGGCAGGGGAAATCAAGGGTGAAAATTTGGTGTTGCTATTCTACTCGTACAGATCAGAACCGCGGGGAGCGTCTACAAAAAGTTCAAAGGATGGTTGGGGAGCAAGTGTTTTACCGGCACCCACAAAAGGCTATGAGGGAAGGGGCTTAAGGTAATCTCGGGACCCTAGGTGCCGGTCGTCGGTGGCGAGGAGCCTTTGCTTTTCGACAGGAGGAATTGTTTTCTTCTCTCGCAAACTGTACTACTATCATAGATAGATATCATGGAATAGATAACGAGATAACCGGCAAGCCGGACCGGAGCTTTCACCAATACTATCTTACGAGTACGAGTACACAAGGACTCAATATTTGCCTATTCATTAGACAAAGTAACTGAGTGCATTTAAAGTTAGACGTGAACGTGGAAAGATAAAGTTTGGTGTGGTTTCTGACTAAGGTGCGCCAAGCCGCCTCGGCGTGGCAGTTACGAAACACACGATTTTGAGGGCCGAAAACCCATACAAATATTTGACTAGAAATTCGACTGGAAAGGAGGCCGAGCTTAGGGGGATAAAAGTTCAGCGAGGGAAGGCGGTTGTCATGCGGCGACCAGATACAATGTTGATCCGTCTCCCTTTTGCCAGCCCTCATTCACATATAAATAGGCTCTCCCCGTACCAGCTCTTTCCTCTCCCTTTCCTTTTCCTCTCCTTCTCTTGTTCTTTCGCTTCCAACCAACGACTCTCTAACCAACACAACAACCTCTCTCACTACTACCCACGCCACCACCACCACCAAACTTCAAGAGACGAATTATCCTTTCTCCTTCAACCTTCACTAGCTTTCGCTTTTAATCCACAACACAACAACTATCAATTAATATGACCGGACGTAAGTTATCTCTTACTTTACCTTTCCCCCTTTGCTACAGTTTCACGGTCGGCTCTGTTGTGGTCGCTTTTTCGACCTACGACGCGTCTCCCCACCATCAACTGCCGACCAAACTAATTTAACTCCAACCATAATCAACAAAAACAATTCACTAACATGCTATTAATATAGGCGGAAAGGGCGGAAAAGGTCTTGGAAAGGGAGGAGCAAAGCGTCATCGCAAGATTTTGCGTGATAACATTCAAGGTGAATACTTTGTCGAGCCCTCACTATCCTCACCATACTAACATACTATAGGTATCACCAAGCCAGCCATCCGTCGTCTCGCTCGTCGTGGCGGTGTCAAGCGTATCTCTGCCAGTATGTTCACTTCAGCGTTCCACTTCTACTCCATTCAGCTCTAACACTCCAAATAGTGATCTACGAAGAGACCCGTGGTGTCCTCAAGACCTTCCTCGAAGGTGTCATCCGTGACGCAGTCACCTACACAGAGCACGCCAAGCGCAAGACCGTCACCTCTCTCGACGTTGTCTATGCCCTCAAGCGCCAGGGCCGTACTCTTTACGGTTTCGGTGGTTAAACATCCTTCAATTTCTTGTTTTTTTCGGTGTCTTTTCCAAAAAAAGGGATGATGGGAGGGAACTTTCAATGCAGATGATGTTCGGGCTTTTTCCTTTTGTTGAAGAAATCTTTTCCCTTGTTTCTTTTACAGTCGAGGAGGGGGAGGCTTCGTGTTTCGATTTGTAATAGCTAGTCCATGCGCTACGGTGATTGTTTTATGCTTGTCTGGATTCTGAATAATTGGGTTCTACATACAATCTTTTTTTTTCTTTCGCGCGCAGTGATGTTCTAAAAGTTCATGTCCGCTCAAGATGAAAATGCAAAAGAAGCATAAAGACCGCAAATGTGGGACTCTCCAAAGACCCCGAAAGAAAAGGGGAGCGAGCACCATATCCCTACCCTACCCAATGAGCCACGCAGGCGCAAGCGCACACAGTATTTATCCTAAGGCGGCGCCGTTTCCGGAATCCTGCAGTGTCGGGGACTGGCCAATGATGCGTAGATAAATGTATCGATAGAGGGACCATCTTTATCGTGGGCTTCGATGATTCCCGATGCTTTTCGTGGTCACCCATTGTCACTCGGGATGGCAGTTTCTAGGCGAAAGTCTGGATCGCCAGACCTAGCTTTGTAGTCATTTAGTAGTGTTGCTGTACGGATAGATGCTCCGACTCACGAGTACTTTTTTTCAAGGGGGTTATTGTGGTGCGGACGTGTTTAATGGACGGGTGAATGGATGGATGGATACATTGGTTTGCTAACTTAGGGTACGAGCAGCAGGATAAAATCACCCGCAGTGATATGCGGTAGCTACTGGTAGACTCGATCCGGGTGTTATCTTTTTCTTTCTTTCTCCCGAACAACACCAAACAAAACAAACCAATCACCCCGATTAATTATACCGAACCTTCTGCCCCCCTTTCTTCTCCGCCTTCTTCTGCCGATTACTCCGCGGTCCCTCCGGTGCGGCGGCGGCGGCAGAGGGCGACGACGACGACATGCCAGGCATCAACCCGCTCATGCTACGGTACATTCCAACGGCCAGGTAAACCGCGTAGATGGGAACGATAGCCTACCATGCCATACTGTTAGCCCCCACCCGCCTGCCCTCTCCTTCGAAGGGTATATAGATATATAAACATACCAGAACCCACCACCCCCACTCCCCCACCACCCCAACAAGTCCGAGTACGCCCCAAGTCACGTAGACGATATCCCACATGTACTCCGTAACGCCCTTAGCCTCCATATCCTCCCCAGCAGAGACCAACACCCCATCCCCTCCGGGGGAGGAGTATTTCGGCCGACCCAGCCGCTCGAGGTAGATCTCCACCACCAGGGACGGGAGCGAGAGCGCCGCGTACTTGCTCCAGGAGCCGGAGCGGTAGAGTAGGCGGTAGAGGATGAAGAGCGTGTGCAAGACTAGGGTGGTGATGTGTGCGTGGTTCAGGGTCGCGGTGTTGGCGCGGGCGAGCTGTTTTGCCGCTTTCTGGAAGGGGGGGTTGGTTTATTGTTAAAATGTTGGCTAGGTGTTGCGATGGAGGGATAGGGGACCTACATTTGCCATTCCGGAGTGTTTGCGATGGTTGATGGTGCTGTTGCTGTCGTTGTTGAAGGAGTAACGTGCTGTAAAAAAAAAAAGGTCGAGAAGAAGGGAGGTGACAAGGCTGGAAGGACAGGTGTTTTTCACTATTCAAGACGGGGATTTTTTTTTTTTACACAGCAATCGTATCCGTTGCTGGAACTCCGTCCGATGAGGCTCAAACCATTATATCTTATCTCGTTATCAGATTTGGGAAATTGAACGTTGGATTGAGAAAAGGGATTAGTAAGGTATGATTAGGTATCATACTTGGAGTCGTGAGCACCGAGAAAAAAATAAAAATAAAATAAAATATGCGGGGCGAACTCGAATTTTTCCATCCAAAAAAAATAAAGATAAAAAAAAATAAAAAAAATCGGGATGCCTAATTCTCGCTATAAGCGGCTCCGATGATCAACTCTCTCATTGGGCGATAGAAACCCTGAATCCAATCGGAGCAGGGTGTATGTGATCACCCTCTTTTTTCGCAGTTCACGACGAAAAAAAACCAGCGGGGGGGGGGTTGACGAACGGTGTATGGTATGTAGTCCAGTAGTGCAGCGATCGTGCAAAAAGGTTCCCACCACCATGAATGGTGCTATGCAACCTTTGAAGTTGGTGACGCTCCTCAGGAGTGCTGAACAGATGAAGGATAGAAATCGCGCAACAAAAGGGCTTTTGCCAATATGTTGCGCTGTCCATTAAGTACTTTTGCACATTTGTTCAGGTCTGGTGCTGTCTTGTGAGAATGAAAGGTGGATTGATGCTGAGGTGAGAATTGAAAGAGTGTAAAATAAAATAGGGATAGGAAAAAAGGATAACTTGGTGGTTTTGATATTTCAATTTTGGGTTGTTGAAGTAATATCTTGGTATGCAGTTGAAAGAATATTTGTTTTGGCGGAAAGAAGGAGGACTGGGTTGGAAAACAATGGCTGATCAGGAACGTATGCTTCGCGGGTACCTTAATTGACTTGATAATTTTTGTATCTCATTTAAATGTTTGTATATCATATTTTATACAAACTTTATTCTTATTTCATATTTCCTTGATTTCTTTGAGCTATTAACTTTTTTATATTAAATGTAGACTTATAACCTTCCTACAACATTTTATATGAGAATTAGAAAGTCTTGAATATTAAACTAAGCCAGTTTTAATTATTTAAATAGGCTACACAATTGGTTTTAGTAATATTAATTTATAAGAGAGAAAATGTATATTTAAAGTATTAATATTTATAATTTAGATAAAATTGCTTTTTGAACTAAAAGTATTAGTAGTAGAGAAAAGTTAGTAGCTACTTATGACCTCAAATGTTTTTTTATTTTAACAAACTTATATGATTGTAAAGCAATTAATATTATTAAAAATATTAGTAAAAATAGGTATTATACTGTTACTAATATTTTGAGAAATATTTAGCTTAATATTCAATTAAATAAAGTATACAAAAATTTCTTTTTCAATATATACAAAATTTTATAAAATATATATGTTTAATATAATATCTTGTAATGATTGTAGGATTGTTTTCTTTTATCTTTCTTTTTATTATATACATTTCCTCTAATTATTAAGTATAGGATGCTCAATTATATAAATATTATTTAAAAGTTGTATTAAATTTGTAAACTTGATAAATAGTATATGTTATTATATAATATAAACATATATTTATACTTTAAGTTTAGGTTGTTTTTACAGTAATTAAGTTAATCTACTCTAAAACTATCAAGGTATTATAATATTATAATAATATTATATGATTTTACTAATCCTGTACAATTAAATTTTTAGTCTTATAATATTATCTTTAAAAATAAGAACTATTTATTTACTCAAATATTGTACAGACTTTATACTTTGAGCCTAAAGAGCTTTGACTATCTTAATTCCAAACCTGCCTTCAAGTTGATATTTGAAGATGATTTTAGCTCCGATATAAAGTAAAGTTTTCATATTTTAAGCTTATGATCTTAAAAGTATGGATAGAGTAGAATTTGCAGATAACAATAAAGCCAATTGTTAACACAAAAATATGGTATAAATTAACTAGAAATGTTTTCTGTAGAAAAAGCAGTAATTTGCCAAGAAGGGGCTTGAAAATTTACTAATAATATCATTATAATATATCTTGAATAATAATATTATACAGATAATAGTAGATATTAAGATTGAGAACAATAAGAAGAATTACTAAAGAGATAAGAAAAGGGGACCCGGAAAGCTTTTTTTTTACTGTGAGATTATGCATTTTATTGTAAATGCTTCACTTTATATTCAATAAATCTTTTATTAGACTACGAGTATTTCCATCATCGAGCTGTTGGACACTCACTCCTACGAATGTGCCACCTTCCCTGAACCTCGCTTAGCGAAGGCACGAACCTTGGCACACTTACCTGATACGGAATCCCTGCATGTTCACCCACCAGTTCTCGTTGTGCCCCTCCCTGCCCCCCCCCCCTCAAGTCAAAGACTGTATCACACTGATCGCCGTTCGTCACCGGCCCAGTAAAGACTGCACCTTTAACTCCCCCGCTGCCTTAACATAAGTCACCTCGGCTTCTCCGAATCGTAAAAGAAAGAAAGAAAACCCCCCCTCCTCCCCCCGCTCGTGCCCAAGCACCATTCGTCGCCACGTTGGGTAAAATAGAATAATAATGAAAAGTGTCATGATATCTCCAATGATCCTCCTGTGCTCATGCTCCATCTGTTGATCTTCTTTTGGGAGCCCACTGAAATATTCGGCTTCTGGGGGCATTCCCGGTAAAAAAGATGTGTGAGTATTAAATTTAAATTATACTGCAACTCGGGCATCGTCATAGAGGGCGGAAAACTTGTGGTGGCGGGGTAGGGATTATGTTGATCAATCCATAACAACCGTGAAAAGAAATATGTTATTGTAGAAAGTTGGAAATGCAGACAGGCTGCATTGCTGCTTACATCCTTCCCGGGACGGGAATTGGAGATTCTGAAGTGCTACTTGGGATTGCGGGTAATCCAGTTAGAACCGGTCTGTATTGAACCCAATTTCATGATTATTACCCCGCACTGCCTGAGCATCCTCCTCATGTTTGTAGGATAATTCACCTGGTATCTACTCTGAGTTGCTCATGTCAATTGTGTATTGTTTTTTTCTCTCCCACTAATATTGACCAGCTGCTCACTACTTTATAGGATCTTGCTGATCCTTTTTTCCTTCCTCTATGACCATTCTCGAGTACAGTATTAATAATTATGTTTTTCTTCGTTAAACACATGACCTCAATCTACCGAACCCTATTTAGGGAATAAATAGAATACGTGACAAGAGTTTGGGTCAAATGGCCTTTATTTCCTTTTCTTTCTCACCCTGCGGGTCTTTCGGGTCCTTGAATCGCCGCCTAACTGGTCGGCTGAGACGGCTGCAGTTAACGGGCATACGCGGGAGAAGACGAAGGAAAAGCTGCCCTCTTCATCTTTGTATGTGGTGAGTTCCTTTTTGATCTCTGTGGAAGGCTGCTTTGCATAATAGCGACTACCTGGTCTACACCATGCATCCAGGCAAAAACCGAGAAAAAGGAAAAAAGGAATAGCCAAGGGACATTGTCTTATAGTGCAGTTTTGTGTCTCTGTCAACACCATGAGGAGATAGGCGCAAGGAAATGAATTATCCCACATGTTTTGCACTACTGCTTTAACCCCATTGCTACTTGTAGATTATTATACATGCTAAAACTCCTCACTATGTCATGTGCACGGCTTCCAAAACAATGAGGCCGCCTTCACCGGGCAAAAGCCGCGAGTAAGATAATAAGTATAGTGGAGCTTAATGGTAGCGCCAACAGTCTTATCATATTTCTTGCAGCCCTTGTCGAGCGAAGACAGCCCAATTGCTCCGGAAACCATGCGCATTTTGCTGATATATTCCCACCTGATATAGTCTCATGGAGCGAACAATAAGTTAAGAACTAAAAATGAGAAAATAAAAAGAAGAAATAAGATGTGTTGGAGAGAGTTGAGATGAGGTTTCAAGCAATAATCGCAAGTCTGCTAGTATAAAGCCTCTTCGGTGAGGCTGTTACTTCTCAGAGTATTGAAAATTGCTTAAAGACTCATCACAACCTTCTCTCTCTCGTAGACCCAAGTTCGAGTATAGCGTCCTCCGCAGTCAGGGTGCCTGGGGGGGGTTGTCGCTTGTGGCACGGCGGTGCGGTGGGGTAGATTCGGAGCGGTCTTTGCTGAGATTCGCTCTTTGGATTCAAATTCTAAATGGCAAGACTTTGTTAGAATAGCGATATTACACAAATCACGCAGATGCGGTGCTCACAGCTTAGATGGAGGTGAAGTTGATCTGAGGGCGAATATCAATGAAGTCTCTCTTCATTGATCTCTTCCCGCTTTACATTATGCTCAATGTTTTTGAAAAGCTGGCTGCGTATTGTAAAGGGGTGGGAACCTTAGGAGACGAGGGAGCGAGTTTGAATCGAAAGGGGAGGGTCGGGCCTGGACGTATCAGGCTTCCGGTATCGCTGATTTTGCTGTCCTCTTTTCGATTAAAGCCTTTCTCTGACATCTCCTATTCTCGGCTGCCGAGTAATCTGAAAAACAGAAAACCGGCAAGCCCATGATGTAAATATCTAACGCACACACACACCACCGTCTCTGGGAGTTCTCGTCTCCAGCTCCCATCATCATTTGTACTCTGAGTATTCCCCAGAGCACAACAAGCAGGGTCCCGAATCGTTCGCCACAAGCTCCCACTCTTGCAATGTCGCTCGCGGGGTTTAGAAACATCACACCAGGGTGTATGGCTTTGTGATGCTCGCGCCTGTGGCGTTCGGTGTCTCGTATCTCTTGTGAATCGCTCTTCCTGGCACTTGAATACCAAGGCTCCGCCGAATAGAAAGCTTATTATCGAATCAATAGATCTGGGATCTGATGTATGAAACGGACAAGAGAAAGCGCAGACTGGGGATCTCACTATATGGGCTCTTTGTGAGATTTTCCCAAGCGACAGTGGGGTTTTATGATATGGTGGTCAGCCTACCTTGATCTGTTGATCACTTCAACATCAATTTTTCCTTCGCTCTTAGCCGGCATTAAGCCCCGGTTGTGCTAACATCTTCAGCCTGAAAACATCTGAACTCAATGAACCTTCAGGCCGACGCTATCCCCAGCCGGTCTAGCACGAAACCTTTGGGCATTTGGGACGAACATTGGCCGTTTTGTCTTTGAGAGCATGCAGTGGGCGCCACATGAAGGCCGACGGGGCTTTAGGTTTTGCAATGGAGGGTATTTCGTCTCGTATGTAGGAGGTAAGTATCCACATAACTGTTTCTTAGTAGCGGACATCACCGAGGTTTAGTCTGGAAAAACGGTCTTCAACCGAGGCAGCCATGGTGAAAAGCGCACCCGAGCCACTTGGCACTTGGTGGGAGGGAGCGAGGACGTGGTGTAGCTACCGGGTTCTTGTTGCGGAGTTCCAGCCGGAATGGGGTACGAATGACCGCACCCTTGGTACCACCACCTGAAATCCCCAAGCACCGTAGGTGAAAGGGCAGGGAAATTCGTGGATCTTGTGCTCGTGTTATTGACCCAGCATGGCCCATCATTATTTAGACTGAGCCTTTCCTGGCTTGTTGGTTCCTTTTCAAAGAGTTATACCCGAACGGCTTCTCAATCTGGACTAAGTCCTCGAATAAGGCAGGAAGCAGTAGGCAATGAATTATCCAATGACTGGAGTTCACCCTCCGACCACGAGGTCATTCAGAACATTATGCCAGCAGTTGTTTGAGGGCAACTAGAATTGTTAGATCTGGTTTGGCTAGCGAGGATGTCAAGATCATGACTCACAACAACGAAGACTTTTCTTGTGGGGGTTCCAAGTTTCGTTACTCTGTGGCATTTATAGGAGAGGGTTCTCGGTCCGAATCGGAGACTTGGCGCTTTGCTCTTGGGTTGTGGGATCCTGGGGCAGTTCTGGCGTTATTGGGGCCTGACCCCGTGGCAAATTAGCAACCAATCAGATCTGATTCCTTCCTCATGAGATATAAGGTCTCGATCAGAGAGGGCCATTCTCGACTCACAGCTCATCACTCGAGGTAACCCAAAGACGGAGGAGGAACTTAGCGGGGTACGAGATGTAAGAGGCAAGGGAGTGGCGCCTTTGGAGTATCAGCTGGGTCACCCAATGATTATAAGTTGTCTGCTAGACAGAATTTCTCACCATGCATCAATATTTGCCCTTGTCCGCTTGCCGCACCACCCGAACCCTGCCAGACTTCCATCCACTTCTGGCCGAGCAAGGAATCCCAGTGCTATCTCAACCAAACCAAGAGTATCATCTAGCTCTCGGGTGAACTCTACTTTCTTGTCTGCATGATAAATCCTGCAAGGCTGCGATACCAATTCGAATGATAAGCAGGGTTTCTGGTATGGGCTCTTTGGTTATTGCATGCAACCTTTCATGTTTGGCGCTGGCTGAGAGGGGCATTTCTCGGTGAAGCTTAAGGGGATCGGTCATAGGGCCCGTTTTCGCCCCGAAACATGTCTTGAACCTTAAATCTAGTTGATCAGTTATCATATGTTTGTATCCAGTGAACTAGCCTTGAAGCCTATATTCACCCATAGATCTTGTTTGTCGGTAATACCTCATTCGCAGGTTGGTAGATAGCGGTCAAGAAGTGTCTCTCGGTGACACCTGTCGGATTAGTTAGGCTTTGGCTGAACTGCAGCATCTGTCGGATAGGCGGGTGCAGATACGGGTTGTCGGGTCTCCTGGGGAGAAGGAAGGGGGAAAAAAAGAGGGAGGGGGGATGGCGGGTCCTGGATGTCGTCTAACAAAAAAGCGACTGATCGATTCTCTTTCTGTCTGGTGGTGACCTTCAAAACGCTTTGTTTAGCTGACGTGTCCTTTTATCCTGTAGGGAGAAGCGAGATCAGACTTATTGTGCTGCTTGTCCTGCTTGTCCTGCTTGTCCTGCCGCTACCTCCAGTGATGCTTGGTTTTTGATTATCATAAAGTGACGGGAGCGAAACGGGGCGGAACGCAAGATCTATGTTGTGCTATCTTATGCACGAAGCCAGCGAAAAATAAATACCGCCAGGGTGATGGTGATGGAGGAGAGAGCAACATTTGAATCCGAGACTCCTCATCATTCTTTCACAACACAAGAGCAAAGGATTAAAGAAAGCCTTACCAGAACCCACAGGGTAGGAGGGAGTTGTCCACCATCTTCTCTTCATGCTCTCCCTTCTCTCCCGACCCCTCGTTACCCCTCCCTCCCACCCCAAGAACTCCCTCGCTGCTCCCCCTCTAGTTCCCTACCCCTCACGCACCATTGAGGGAAAGATTAAAGGCCGCGATGAAAATTTTTTCCAAACGGGGCAGTTGCTTTGGTTGCACCGCCTTAAGTAAGGGTGAAGTGCCGACGCTCAGGGCTCCGGGGCGTTTTGGCGTTTGTGGTGGATTCCCCGGAATGCATCATAACCCTCTAGCCAACCTCATCACCGGGTGCTCGGGATCACTTCAGTCTGGCGGGGCAAGTGTAAGACATGGACTCAAACTTGGCGCGCGAGTGAGTTGTCAAGACATAGTAGCCCGGGTTCCCAAGTGCCCTGGTGAGGGCCATTATACGCGGGATAGTCGAGCATGGTACTGGTAGGCTATTATAGTACAGTAGCTTACAGGCGTGATGAAGCGGGGTACAAATCTGCATACGATAGTCTATTGGAGGATCGCTCAAGACTGGGTGCTTCAACGAATAATTGGATCCTTGGGATGTTGGGATAGGGAAGCCGTTTCACGCAGAGCTGCACTCACGGACTGCCGTTAGAGGAAACATGGTATCGAAATTGACTGACCGCTGATACTTGTTGGAATACGGTATTTCACGGATTCGCCCAGCCTCTGACGCACACATGAATGAATGGATGGATGAAGTTGTCTTTTAAAAAAAGATACCGTATTGTACCCGTACAGAAGGAAGAAAAAGAAAAAGAAAGAGGTAGAAAGAAAAAGAAAAAAGGCCATTAAAGCATCAAACATACTC
Source organism: Tuber indicum (assembly GCA_006112555.1). Taxonomy (NCBI): domain Eukaryota; kingdom Fungi; phylum Ascomycota; class Pezizomycetes; order Pezizales; family Tuberaceae; genus Tuber; species Tuber indicum. The sequence continues at coordinate 110,857 of VBSK01000036.1, forward strand.
GTCCACGCCCCCAATCTTCAATCCTCATGGCTCGTAAGAATAAGGCTTTTTTTCGTTTTTTTCATCATTTAGCGCTGTACCTTTTTTTGACTAGCTAAGGCCTCTGACCTTCCACAAAGTGTAATGCTTCTTCCTTGCTAGCAATTTTGACACTAGAGGTTTTGTATGTATCCTGATAAAGCACGCCATAATGCTTGTCCGCGACCATAACGAGCTCTGGTCTGAACGTCGTACACTGTTGATATGTTTCCATGTTAGTTGTGTAATGCTTTAGTTATTTATTAATCTGTTGGGATGGGGGTGTCAAAAAAGTAACACGGTACATACGATAAATTGACCATTTTCTGCCCGTGACGAGAGATCCTTCACCATTTGTGCGACTGCTGTTCTATATTGTGCTGTGCATAACCAACCCCATGTAAGCTTGTGATACCAACGAGAAAAGAAACCTGGGCGCAGGATTCCCAATAGCCGGGCTGTTGGGCTGCTAACAGCAAGTTAACACCCTGCAGGCCAGCAGACAGCACGTGTTATGCACTCCTGTTGATTAATCCAGCTCAGGGATTAACTTGGTTTTGAGGACCAATGCAGTCCGGTTCTTGAGAACCCTGAACAAAAATAAAATAAAAACCCTCGGCCAAATAGCTATCGTAGTACTTATCCGACTTACCATCAAGATTCGCATCAACCTCATCAAAAAGGTAAAACGGTGCTGGATCACACTGCTGGATGGCAAAAATAAGAGCCAGCGCACCTGCTTAAAATTAGCGAATCACTTCTTAATAATCATTCAACTCTCTGCATGATATACTCGAGTATCATCCGGAGGGATAGGGCGTGGGGAGATAACGTGACTTACACAGGCTCTTTTGTCCACCACTCAATTGCTGGATCCTCTGCTGCTCATCATGTCTCGAATTGAAACTCACGCTAATACCTACCCCCGTGTAATTCTCCACCCCACCCTTTCTACCCTCCCCGTCATCATCGCCGCTAGCTTCATCATCACGTTCCTCCCTATCTACCCTCCTCTGTATGACAAGCCTTCCTCGCCCAGCTGGTACAAGTTTCTCGAAAATCTCCGCGAAATCTTTGGACACTTGTCTGAATGTCCGCTCAATTGCCTCATCCTTGCGCTGGTCCAAAACCTGAATCAGCTCTTCAATAGAGGATTGACTGGAATCCAATTCTTCGCGTCGCTTTATTAAAGTATCACGTTGTTTCGTGAAATTTGCATACTGTTCGAATGCTTTCTTGTTAACGTGGGAGTATTTTTTTAGAGCCTCGTTGACCTTATGAAGTCGTTTAACAACCTACGTATCCTCCGAACGAATCAGTAGCCGCATGCTTTAAAAAAAAAAAGTAAGGGGGTGCATTAAAAGCTGGTGCTTGTCGCTAAGATTGGAGGCGCGCATTGCGCACCCAAATGTTGCTTTTTGAGGTCTTACCTGGTTGGAAGCCAGCCTCTCAAATTTCTCGAAAGCTTCTTCGGGTAATACTCCTAAATCTCTAATATTCCGACTGCATTCCTGGGCCTTGTCTGTAAGTAAGGCTCTCTTAGCCATGCTCCTCTCAATTTTTTTCTTCTGTCGCTCGATATTCCGTGCCTCCTCTTGCTGTGCCGTCTGCAGCTCAGTCTTCTGACGCTCAAGGTCCTCGAGTTCCTTTTTTGCCTCATCAAGTTCTTGATCGACCTCGTCTAGTCTGGTCTTGACCCTATCAATTGACTTTCCGATTCGCTTCAGCTCTCTTTGGCTTTCTTTCAGATCGCTACGTCGCCCACCTGACCCCGTGGTCTCCAAATTGTCCATACTCTGCCCCTTTAGTTGATCAAGTCTCATCCGTAGGTTCTCTCGTAACTCGACTTCAATGATAGACTTCCGGCTTTCCTTTTCGGCCCTCTCCAGAGCTACTACCGACAGGGTCTTCCGTAGTTCTTGGACAGTTCCGGTGAGTTCTTCGAGTCTAGCTTCCTCGGCAGAAGTAAGAGATTTCTTGAATTCGCTGCTGATCTCTGACTGATATGCTTCTAGTTGCTCGCCCAGACTTTTCAAGCTTGCCTCAACGTTTTCCCTGCTTTTTCTCTTTCTCTCGAGATTATCTTTGAGCTGCCCTACCGTGCCTACTAACCCTTGCAATTTAGCTCTGAGCGGCCCATAACTGTTTTCTAATTGGCCTCTCTTTGCCTCTGCCTTTTGTAATTCTCCCACGGCATTCGTAACTTCTTGGTCCTTTCTTTCGATTCTTCTCTTAATCTCCACGGCTTCCCGTTTCTGTTTTTCATACGTCTCCCGCCATTTCTTTACAGCTTTCACGGCTTCTAGTCTGCTGCGCCTTGGATCGTGATAGCCCCCTGTCAATGCACCCTTCTTGTCTGCTCTATCGCCAGCAAGTGTTATCGCGCTGAGGCCATGAGATCTAGCATATTGTGAAGCCACATTGAGGTCAGGGCAAACAATTGTTTTGCCGAAAACATGCTCGAAGGCCTTAGCGTAGGTTTCGTCGTATTCGATATAATCCAACATTGGCAATGCGTCCTTTGTGCCGGGAAAACTTCCCAGCCTCGGTTTAAGTCTGTTGAGTGGCATGAAAGTAATTCTACCAGCCTTCTCGCGTTGTAAATGCTGGAGAACAGTGGTTGCTGTGTCGTCATTGTCAACCACATAATGGAATAAACTTTGTCCAGCGGTGACTTCAACAGCTGTACGGAAGTTCTCTTGAACATCCATTAGTTCGACAAGGGTTCCATAGCATCCTCCCAAATTCAGCCTCTCCTTGATTCGTCTAACTGCCGCAAGACCTCGCGAAGTGTTTTGGTCCATGGTGTAGGACAGGGCTCTCTCCGCCTTCTCGAGCTCCTGGCGTGATGACTCTACCAACGAATCCACCTTCGCATCCTCGCGCCACAGTTCCTTTCGTTCATCGACCAGTCTATTACGGTCTTCTTTGCGGGCGGCAACATCTTCGGCGATCTCTTCCAGAGTTCCAGACCTACCGTCGAGCTTTTCTCGGATACTCTCGATCTCTGTCTCCACCCTCACAACCTCAGCCTCCAACTCTGTAGTCTCGGTTTCCAGCCCATCCATTATGACCTTTCTCTTCCCCAGGGTCTCTTGACATTCCTTAACCTCTCGCCTGAGCCACTCATCCCGTTCCCGTTTGTTCCGAAATTGAGTACTACGTCCTTGTTTCGCGTACAATCTCTGGCGTGCGGCCTCGGCCTCCTCCAACTGCGACTTTAGTTTGGCCTCCTCCTCTTTCTTCTGGTTGTACTCAGGAAGAAGTTCGGCAAGTTCGGCTTCACGCTCAGCGATACTATCGGTGATTTCTTGAAGCTCTTCCTCATACCGAGCCTTGGCTTGTTGCAGATGTTCTTGGTCGGCGGTCAAAGCCTTAACGTCCAGCTCAATCTGCGCACGATGTCGAACATGCTCGCGATATTCTTCCTCAAGCTGAGTTTTATCGACCCGAAGGAGTTCCGATTGTTGCTTGTTTGCTGTAATCGATTGGTCAAGGTCCTTGGATCATTGCGTAAGCTAAGGCTCTGCGTCGGTAGATAAAAAAAAGGGGGGGGGGTGGGGGGAGCAAACCTGTATTTCTTTCTCGCGCTCAATAAAAGCCTCCCTGCTGTCTTCATTGATTTCAATGCCACGTGCTCTGGTTTCTTCAATTCCATCAATTGCGTTATTGATTTCAACTTGCTCTCGATGGTAGATCGTATATTCGAGACACCTTCGCTCCCTGTCTTTCTCCTGAAACCCCCTTAACTCCTCTTTTTCTTCTTCCAACTCACTTAGCCGCTCCTCAATGTACTTTAGTAGTTCATCAATCTTGGCTCGTTTGCTCTCAGTTTCCTCCATGATCTTAAGAGACTCTGTTCTCCGTTGCTCATAAACTTGGGTTCCTGCTACCTCTTTGAGGAGGTTCAGTCGCTCGAAATCCTTCATGTTTGTAAGCGTAGTAACACGGCCCTGCGGGACAATGTAGTAAGGATTGCTTCTAGAGAAACCGGCACTCTCTAATAGATTCATTACATCGCTCTTAGTGGCATTTTTTCTGTCAAGGGAATACTCATCCTTCTTGAGACCGATGGTTCTCCTCAACACCACTTCATCTCTGCCCGTAGGAAATCGCTCGTCACTATTATCAAAAATAATTTCGACATATGCACTCATAACCGCAGATCCAGAACCTTCGTGTAGCAGCGCTTGCCGTTCTTCCCTCCCCATTTGGGTATACGCGTCGGAGAGAACAAACCGGATGGCAGCAAAAAAGTTGGATTTTCCGGAACCATTATGACCGACGATAACATTTGTTTTGGGTGAGAAGGGCTCGATAACTGTTTGTTCCTTGTAGCTGTTGGATCCAGTAAATAATAGTATTAGCGAGATCAAAAGCAATCCCAGTGGTTTAAATGAAAGGAGAAAAGCTGGCATACGATTTGAAACCCTGAACGATTATTTGTTTTATGTGCATTTTGCTGGTGTCGCGATTGGTCGCTGGCGACACTCACAGCAAATAGACTATGCGATTTTGTTTTGAATTCGAGTGTTTGCTGTCAGGCTTGTCAAGAAGTCGGAAGGAAGGGATGAAATTGTTTGATGATTGCAGTGGTTGGTGGGAGCAAATGGAAGTCGCGCCGTTGCTGTAAAGAGTGAGAGGGCAACGCGTTGTGGGGTGTATGGCAGATGGTGAGCGCCAAGAAGCCACACCTCCTGGAGGCTCGGACATGCCTGTGACTAGAGCACCTACCGTATGATACCAGTATAGATACAGCACTATAAGTTACCACTATCATACTACCGTATTTCCTCAAGGTCGCAAATGCACCTTTCCTAACTGTTTTAATTAGCACTTGGGAGCCGCTGAACTCGAGAATTCACAGCATATCCGCTTCTTCAGAGCGAATCCTTCAGTACCCCTCTAGGCGAACACACTTCTTGTGCAATCTCTGAAAAGGAAGAAAGAAAGAAACACCGTGAGCCTGGGCTTCCTTTAGCCTTTAGGGAACCACCGCAATATGGTAGTCTACCAGTAGGGGGTGAGCTTCTGATAAGTGAGGCAAACTCGAACCCTGCTGGCCAAATTGGGAGTGAAGCCATGTGAAGGGGCAACCTTTGCGCTTTTCTTGGAGGTGAAAAAGCCAGGCGAACCATCTGCTGCTCTAGCCACAGCGGCTGCGCGATACTCGGTGCTTTGATTGGCTAATAGGCTTGGGGCCAATCGGAGCAGCAGGCAGGCTCGACTCGTTATTCTTCGCCCTTGGTACTTGTATGATGCAGCGCCGGTAGACCCTGCGATATGGTATAATAGTACAGTACCGCAAGAACTCGAATCGGAGATAAATGCGCTATAATAGGACGTTGGAATCCCCCCCCCCCCGATCAACTACGTGGGGGGAGAACACCCTAAACTCAGCCCTCAATCGAAACAAAACTAAAGCAGGGAAATATAGTCAAGCAAGCTGACCCATGGGATTACCAATATTCTATTTATGATATCCTAAGGACAATTACTGTGCTGACCGCCTTTTGGTATTAGTAAATCGATCTTTAAAGAACAGGCGGGATATTAATTAGGGCACGAACTATCCTTATTCATTGTATATCAAACCGCCTGAACATTCTAGAGAACGAAATCTTGGTCCCAAGGTGTATTTCCTTGTATCTCTGGGGCCGACGGTCCCGTACTAGTACTCACTATTGACCAAGTTATCAAAGGCCTTGCAATAGAGGATATGCTAACGAGAATTCCCGGTATGTGTGCTTGGTCTATGTATTTGGTATGATGTTGGCGAATCATGTTTGTCCCCATAAACAGCATCTTAACTGTTGTCCTCAACCCTTCCACAGTGAAAAGCGGTATTAGGTGAGATCCTCCGCATCTTGGTCGGGATTCCGGTGTTATTAAGTATATATTATACCTTATTCATAGGCTAAGGGGATGGTAGAAGGAAACGGAGAAGTGAAAAATCTATCCACAATGTGTAGAATCGTTTGAGCACTGGCAATAGAGATACTTGGCGCGGCTCCGCTGTGATTATGTCGCCATAGCAAATAGGGCTACTTCTTCCTTGGCATTTGTGTTATCTATCAATTGAATTAGGGAGATTCCGCCCTGGGGGTTGAAAAAGCGTTCCCTCAGCCCAGGGTTCGAGTTGATGTGCCAGCCCCGCACGCAAAAAGGCGATAAACAGACCAGTTCCTAGTCGAAAGCGCTTGCATAAATGTTTCAATCCAGGAGTCGAATGCCTCTAATAGTGGGATGGGCTTGAGGACGTGAAGGATCGAGATGCGTGTTTGGTTCCTTCTATCGTACAATAACCTCACTCCACAGCTATTGTTTTTAATAGTAATTTATTTCTTTATTGAAACGATACCTGTGAAAGCATCAGAACACCCCCATTGCAAGGTTCATGCTAAATCTGTTTGCAAATCTCTGGATTTATATCCCATTCAACCTAAATCTGCATTTACTTTTACCGTCAGTAGTTAAAATTATTATACTATATGATACTATTAAGGGCGATCCACAAACCATCAAGCATCGGCATTAAGATAGTTGTTTCCTGTATTTTAGGATTGGTGTTGCGGTTTAAATGCTGACTAATAGGGTATTGGGAGGGAAATAAGTATGATAATTATTGTAATGTGTCAAGTTACCAAACATAGAATTTAGTGATTTTTTCCAGAAAAAATGACCCGAATAGTTTATTTTGTGTTAATTAGTGTTGACACAGCTTACTGGTATCATGCTAGCCGATTTAAAAAGTATGATAATATTATGATACAATGACACCTTGGCGCCAAGACAGGGATCGTCAGTGCCAAGGTGTATGGATACTAAAAAAAACCGCCAGTAGACTATTATTGTCAATATTGGCTTGGCCAAAGTCATGTTGCACACAAAAAAAGACAAAACCTATGATACGAACACCTATCCTCAACTTTTTCTGTCAGGCCCTAATCACCACGAAACCTCCTCAGTTTCTCTCAACAACCCTCCCTACCCCTCCCTACCTCCACGGGAACTCATCGGATCGGTATGCAACCTTAATATACTTTCTGTTTCTCTTTTTGATCCAGACTATTATTACTTACTTTTGCTTTGTGTCAGGCTACCCTTAAGAAATAGGGTCAAAAAAGTGCGGCATAAGCAGACTTCAACCTCCCATTCTACTATGGCCGATATCGCAACACCTTTTGCTGCAGCTCTGGGTACTGCTGATATAGGAAAAAAGTTTGTTCAAAAGCCGGAGAAGCCTGACCAGACTGAATTTGAGAAAAAGCTTAAGGCGGCTCAAGAGGAGCATGACAAAGTTCGTCAGAAGTTGGTATGTGCAAAATCGTATTCCTTAAATTATTGGAATTTTGGATCTTTTCAAGGTTCTGAATTTTACCTAACAACTTTGGGATGTAATTGGTTTTTCTAACATCTCCTGCAACTTCAGAGCGAGGTTAAGGCGAAGCTAGATCTTGTCCAGGTTCCTGGAAAAAACCCTCTCCAAAACCAGCTCAGGGAAAAGCTTTCTGATCTCCGATCTCAACAATCCACGAAAAAGAATGACCGTGCAAGGATTGACGAGGAAATCAAGATAAAAGATAGTAGTCTCAAGGCCAAAATAAAGGAATTCAATGCTAGAAAGGAAAAGATCCCATACAAGACTCTCGAAGAGCTTGATAAGGCTGTCAAAGCCCTAGAAAGAAGCGTGGAGAAAGGTGATATGACATTGGTTGGCGAGAGGAAGGCTCTATCTGAAATTTGTAAACCTCTACTTATCATATATGCGAGACTTGGCCGCGTTGCTAATATTTTGGAATCATAGCTACTCTTCAAAAGCAGCGCAAGATTTTTGGTGCCCTCGACGCTGATCAAAAGGCAATTGACGAAGAAAGGGAGAAGCTTGAGGAGCTTAAAGCCAAGAGGAAGGATCCCGACGTTCAGAGGCTAAGCGACGAGTACGAAGAAACTAAGGGGAAACTTGACGCAATCAAGGCCGAGCAGGATGAGGCGTAGATACTCCTACCCCACTCTTTAGGTAGAGTGATCGTGCTAAGCTTGTTTCTAGCTTCGGAAACTTGAATAAGCTCCGCGATGAACGCAGCAGCCTATACGACCAGCAGAAGGAGAAATGGCAGAATATTCAAGATCTCAAGGACGACTACTATTCTGCTAGGAATGCTTACCGAGAGTATGAGAAGGAGGCCTGGAGAATTAGGAGAGAGAAAAAGGCTAAAGAAGATGAGGAATATCGTCTAGCTAAGAAGCGCGAAGCCGCACAACAGAAGATGGGTACGTGATGCTCCCAGAAGAAGATAAACTATTTTTGACGCTTAGTCCTGGGTTATAGAAGAGGCATCACAAAAGGCCTACACCTCTGAAATTCTCACCTGCGAAGGTCTTGTTGGATATTTTGATCCATCTTCTGCAGAGGTCGCCCGAAAAGCCAAACTCCTCAGTGAACCGCGCGTTCTTGCCGCTCAACCCACTCGTTCTGTCGGTGGTAGTGCACCAAGTGGGAAAAAGCTTACCAGGAAAGACGACCGTGAGGAAGGCTATTTTACTGGTAAGCCTAAAAAGGAAAAGAAAGGGAAGAAAAATGCAGGAACCACCTCACCGAATCCCGAAACTTCCCCTGCTACACCAGCCAGGTCCGCAAGTGGAAAGATCAATCTTCCGGGCGGTGTCGTACAAGAGTTAATTAAGGTCGATATCTTGCCTCCTTCAAACAAAGAGGACGTCCAGAGAGTTCTTAAAGAACTAAGGGGCAAATTGGCTTGGTATAAGGACAACCAGGATCAGAAGACTACGGAGGTAAAACAAGGTCAAATCGCTTATGCAGTCCACCGCTAATGCTATTCTAAACAGAATATCGCCAAGGCCCAGAAAGAGATTGACCGACTTGAAGCCGAGGATTTTGATGGTAACGAGGAGAAGGAAGTCACCAATGGTACCCCAACTCCTAATGAAGAACCCGCTGAAGCCGCCATTGCGGAGAGTGGCGAGAAGGGTGACGAAACTGAGGAAAAGGCAGAGGAGAAAGTGGAATAAGAGGGACCATTTCCTCTTCCCTCTACTCTATTTTTTCCTTTGATTTTCCTAGCATTTCCAAAAAAGAAAAAGAAAGAAAAAAATTTCCTATCGGCGACGCCAGTAGCTCTTGCGAATTAATGCTTCGCTTCGAGCGCCGGGAGAAAATTCACTGGCGAGAAACTTTCACTTGTTACATCATTCCTTCTCTTTTTTCATCTTTAGCTGTGTGATATTCCCATCCCTTGGGATGGAAAAGGATACAGCGATTCGGTCACTTGTTTTTGGTTGGAGGTATACAAACGGGTGTCTAAAGTACATGGGTTGGGAAAGGGATTTTAATGGTTATAATGTTTCTGTCGTTGAGATCGTACCTGTAATATCAAGCTAGAAATACTATATACAAACAGCTCCAGCCCAGCTCATAATCCACCAGCGGAATTCCGCCACCACCACCACCACCCTCACGATTTCCCAAACAAATCAAACGGGTAAAAACCGTCCCCTGTCATATGGGTTTCTAGGCGACCACAAGGGATAGGGAACTGAAACCATACTATCATACTAACAAAAGCCGGGTTTGCATACTCTGGTCCTCCGACTGTTGAGCAACCTGGGAATCATTAACCCTAAACAGTCTCTCAACATGATAACACCTCAATACTATCATAATATGCTCATATATTTGTCCACAGATTCCACGTATCTTGTGCTGTGGCCCACATAGCATTGCACTCCAGATATCGCACTCTCCCACAAGAAAACACCCGCAGGTGGCTGCTGCACAGCACTTGGTGTGAGGTTAAATGTCGATACATCTCAACCACCACCAACAAGCATCTCCAACATGACAACCTATACTTTTAAAACCTCTAAAAACAAGGCAAAGTGATCACTAGGGAGGGATCCTACGGACCTGAGCAAGATAATCGGACAGGCTTTTTCAGTTTTTCAGTCTACCACGCTCGCTGCTCCCATCGCCCAGTTAGTTGAAGTGTATCAACATCTAATTTGCCCCAAGCAGATCGAAGCAAACAGGAGACAAGAGTGCACGGGGAAGAAGAGGCAGTGGGGGCGACTCGCTTGACTTCCCAGGAGGGATAAATAGGTCCCTTGAGTACCCTAAAACCCCCCCTGTCGCGCCTCAGCATATAGACATACGGTAGGCTACGATAGATGAAGATATAACAACTACCTCGATGTCCAAGACCGAGTGATTCGATGTGATTAATGCTGTGGGCATCACACTGGCTCCCTTTATTACCCCACGATACAGATGCGCTGACTGAAAATCTGTAGATTTGTTGGGATTCCCCGGGCACCGATGAACCCCCGCCCGTCGGCCGGCACGCACCCCTCGCGACAGATATCACTATATTATCATAGCCAGAGCGCCGACTATAGTACTGCAACGACCGAATCGACTAGCTGGGGTAAAGCCTATACGGTCCGGGCTCGCACCTTCGACATCGAACGAACCCAACCATCCGACAACAACCCAAGACGCGATCGTATCCAACCCCGCCACACGATTGTAGCTGGGGAGTTGTGAGTGAGACCGCTGTATCATATCATTTACAATCCTGCGTTCCCTCCACTGAATCCACTATACCTTCTGTCAGATATTTTTTTCAGCAGGATACGGTGGTTCCCGGGGGTGTTGTGAGAATTTGCGCTGGGGGAGACAACAGTTTAGACTCTTGAGGGAGGGAGTCTTAATTTTCTCCCCTAAATAACTAATTTTTGGGCTCCCCGAGTGTGAGCAATCCCAACTCATCTATCATAAGCAATATAGGATATTTTTCTATGATAGCTATGGAAGCCTCGATATGTTGCATCATGGAGTATCACTCCTGCATTTATTCCTCTCTTGCTCTGCATTCTCGTTGTTTGTTTATTTCCTCTTCATTTTCTCGCCTTGCAAGAACGGTGAGCTGTCTATATGCGGTATATATAATACGGCACCCCCACTTGCCACTCACTCTGGACCGCGGGGAGGGAAAGAAAGCGCTATAAGCAAATGACCCGAACGTCTGTCTACCTACCGGCAGCTCGAGCGCAGCGCTGGACTCGTAAATCGTGACCCTAGAAACTGTCGAGGGAGGAGAGAAAACGCTCACCCCCAGTGGCCTATATATGCATCAAGCTACCACAATCATGATTGGATTGTTTATATCGTGCGGTGACCATTGGAACTATGGCTGGTCCCTCGGGGGGGGGGGGTGAGAAGCAATGCTAGAGCACCTTTTTAAGGACAAATCTCAATGCGGTAGATTTCTCTTCTTATTAATATCGCGAAATTTTGCGTTAATCCGGGACACGGCAACAAAAAATAAACCCCCCGGGAAACCGATACTATACAGTGGGATGCTCCCCAAAATAGAGGGGGGGGAACAGAATGTCATTTTGATATCATAATATATGGAATGCCAGTCAACTGAAAAGTTAAGGAATCCCGAGTGACGTTGAGTGAGTAACCTCTTTGGTGGCCTATATATGGACGTCTGCTAACAAAGAGATGAGTCCTGGCGATTTCGAGCTTCTTTTTCTTTTCTTCTTTCCTTACCGCTCGGATTGATCATACCGTGCATCGATTTGTATAGCACGAACTCTGAGCTTAGCTGCAGCTGAGCGTATCTTACCCGTTGCCGGAGCGTTCACGGTAGAGCTCCTTGGTGATTACATATGCTCTGACGGAGTTTCAATTGAGTGGTTTGGAATTATGGCTACAATTTAAGTTTATATCAAATTTGTTCCGCGAATTTCAAGAATTGATTTGACCGATTAGACGGAATTGTGTGGGATTTCGAAAGAAGAAAAGAGAAGAAAAAAAATATGATAGCTTGAATCAAGAGGGATATCTCTCCAGGGCATCGTAGAATACCACGATACGGTAACTTGAATAGTAAGATCCAAAAACTTGGTTCAAAAACAAACCTCCCAAGGAATATCATAAGTTAGCAGACACTTATGGAACTACCCGTTCGTACTTTACGCTTGTTGAAAAAAAAAAAAAAATTTACCACCGGGGTATTCTGTCAGCATGTGCATTTTATTCCCCATTGGCAAGCATTGCATCAAAGGAAAGAAAAAAAAAATTTTAACTTTTACCAATTCCTCAAAGCAGTAATAAACCCACAACCCCAAGCATGGGATGAATTCGCAAGAAGGGGGGCCCAACGAAACCCGGTCACAATCACGAGCCCCCCGGTTGCTCCCCCCCCAACCCTTGTCCTGTTTTTCCCGTTACACGCAGGTTGAACCGGGTAAAATAACTACTTCAGTTGGAAGCTGGTCGAGGAAGCCGTGGTATTTACTGTAGTGCCGGAGCGATGACCGAAACATCGGATGACTAGTTTGGAAGCACCGGTATGATGCCTTGCGAAGTGGGCCCGATCGCCAGTTCGGTCAGCCCCGGTCCTCCCCCCATCTGTGGGGCCGGTCGAGGACGGCATGACCCGGGCATAACAGTACAAGTAAAATGTTTTTATTTTATTTTTTCTTCGCATCGTGACTCTTCTCTAACCATTCTGGGGCTCCCGGGGGTTTGGATACTCGTCCTCATATCACGTGTAAAAAAAAAAAAAAAAAAAAAAAAACTTCGAGTGAGGCACAGAGCTTTCACGAAAGAAAAAATTCTGCGAAGGGGTGGTAATTATGTCTTGTGAAAAATGCTTGGGAGTGTTTCTCTATGCAGTCAGATAGGGGTCCCGGAGGCCCATGCCCGCTAGGAAGGGATGAGGGGTGGAAGGTTGAAGGAAGGAATAGTCAGGATTCCATGAGTTATGAAGAGTAGCAATTGTTTGAGATGTGACCGGTACCTGAAGGGGGGAGAGGCTGAAGAACTTTACTGAGCTGTCGGAGAGGGTCTGACGGGCCTTATGCCGGTATTTGCGTAGAAGGGCATGATAGCAAAATGTCATAGCATTGAAACAATGAGTCAAAATAACAAGCACACATATCAAGCAGAGGCTTGCGGGGAGGGGATAGAATAGTTGATGGCGGTTGATTGACCGGTTTCGAATGAACGAGGGAAATTGAGGGACACTGAGTAAGAACAACGTCGAGCTGTATTGAAGAAACGTCATGCTCAAAGATGGAGGTATGCAGAAACTGCATATCGGAAAGCACTACCAGTATCTCAACAGACACGGTATCAGTGTCTCGAGTGATGTTGTGTGATGGCAGGAGAGTTGTGACATCTTAAAAATCAAAGGTGAGAGCATACCGTCGAGAGGGATTGGGTTGTTTCTCGATTTGGCTAGCTCAGTCATGGAGCGCCCTGAGAGAGTTTGACAGAGTGGGGAAGGGTTCAGTATGCTTGAGACGTTCGTCTAAGGTTTCCGTATCACGGAATATTGGGGAAACTGGTAGTGATGGAAGGCCGAGAGCACCCCAACACCGAGGGTGGATATCCATCCTAGCCTGGTACAAGTAGCAGTGTGTTAATCCGCCAAGAGCGACCTTATTCCAGGCTAATACTGGCACTCTTACATACTCGAGCACCTTGTCAAATACCTTTTAGCTGTTATTACCAAGGAAAGTGATAGCCGTTAACATGTCCTGGAGATCTCCCTGCTCTACCGAAAGTTTGATCTACCTCTAAACCCCAATATCTCCATGAAAACTTGAGATATTTCCTTCCTCTCCCTATCAATCTGTATGTAATCCACTCTCTCATCTCACAGAAGTGTAATTCTCAGTGGCTAGGAGTCCTCTGGGAGTTGCGGTTGAACAGTTATATTCTCGACAAATCACTCGGGCTGCAGATGACCCTCCCCATATTTTAAGTTAGAGATCTCGCTCACCCTAGTTACGTATACAATACCTCGATGTGTTTTGTGGAAGATTTTCTCCAAGACATTCCGCAACGTCGGGCCCTGATTACTATGGTTTTTGTAGAGGGTTATTAATATGAAATCATAGACGGAAAACTCGCCCGCACTCTAATTGGGGCCGACTCCAGGTACTGTATTGTATGATGAAGATCTTGGAACCCAATTCTTGCCCCGGTAACCCCAATTACTCTGCAAGGATTGTCACCCGCAAGTACAGTAAGCTTCGCGCAAGGGAATTGATGAACGCCTTTGATTTCTATTGATTGATCTCGAAATTGAAACGCCTTTGGACAAACAATCTGCGAAGCAAGCTCCAATACCGGTAGTCTACTCGAAATCGAATTGACCAGATGACATGATAATATTACGGGGGCCACTAGCCTCGATAATATCCAGAACCCGGTACCCCAGAGTTCTCGGGATTCTTCGACCATAACTATACCAACTTGGCATCATACAGTACGTACGGTAGGCATTATCCACTGCCCACTTGCATCAACCTTGGACCTTCCAAGCCGGGGAATCTCGCACAAAAAAAAAAAAAAAAAAAGGAGGGTCATAGCGCTCTACCCAAGCGAGGCCCACTAAAAAAAACAAAAACAAAAGAAAAAACACCAGGATGGGGTACCAGTTATGGAACTCACTGAGAAAAAAAAAAAAAAAAGGAAAAAAAAAAGGAAAAAACAAAGGAAAAAAAACCCTGTCCATTCCATCAACAAGGGGGCACCTCTAACCCCATTAACATAGTTTACAAGTACTTGTCCCAGGAAAGAAGTATCCGGAAATACTAGTTGTGGGTTTTTTTATTGGAGCTGAGATGCGCACGGATATTCTACCACAATATATTTTTTTCGCGAAATCCCTGTCTTTCGGATACTTACCGCATTGCCTGAGCCAAGACAAAGAGTACCTGACACATCTCGGTACCTTGACAACTTGCTTTGGCCCGGTCGTGCCAGCATTTGCTTTTTGAAATCGGAATCTGAGACATGCACCCAGAGTTTACAGGTACAAGCACTCGAGTATACTTGCACAGCTTTTTCTGAGCCCCTGGAAAAGAAAGTCTGAGTATCATGATCCCAACAAGTTGTTGCCCCCCAACCTGCTCTCTCTAGGGAGGAAGAAAAAGAAATAAATAAATAAATAAATAGGCCACCGGCATATCCGTGCTTACTCTCCCCGTAATCTGGTTATGCAAGCACTCGAGAGCTCCGTCATCACTTGGGGGGGAAAGAAAATAATAATCCAAAAATTTTGAAAGAACCTCGCTTCAAAGAAGGTAGGGGGGGGGGGGGGTGGGTGGGTAGGTACAGTATGATAGGTAGGAGGTCCGTGATGAGAAAACCGCCTGACCGAAGAAATGAGTGATACTACATGACGCACAAGCTCCACTTCCTCTCCACTTCCTCGGGGGAATCAAAAAAAAGTCAAAATTGAGGTATCCACACTTACTGTGTTTAAGGGATTTGCGCATATCTTTCTGATATCACGCTAGTCACGCAATCCGATCACATCATGATAGAAGAGGCATTCAAGTATCGTACTCGTGCTGTGCAGAAATTCTCCGACGGACTTCTGGAGCGACAACTCCATCGGTCGGAGCTCTCTTTGGTTAGTCTAGTCTAGTCCAGTGTGAATTGGTAGGGGAGAGAGGGTTCCGTGATATTGTAGAAGCGACCTCGTGATCTCGCATTCCGTGTCGAATCCTAGCAATCTGGTCGGTCCAGGGTAGATACAGCAGGGAGGCTTGGAGGGAAAAGAAAGCCTTCACTAAGGTTTTTTTTTTTCCTTTTTGCCCAGGGTTTTAGTGCCGGGTAGGGTAGCAAGTGCTGTAAGAGAGAAAAACGAGGTATATGGTATGTGCATACGGTACGGTATCATACTTGTTGGGAGCTGTACCGTACGCCCCTTATGAGGGGGGCTGTGGGAAGGGAAGTAATGCAAGATAAAGTAGGGCGTAGAAGGAGCAAGAGAAGGGGGGAGAAGGGGGGGGAGGTTGAGCTGGTCATTGGTTATCACTCACCCACAGATGCTGGACAACGCGCTGTGCTCGAGTACTGTACCGTATGATACTTGCATTTCTGTCCTGCCTCTGCCTTCTTCATGCATGGTGGCTCAGGCTCTGGCCAACCCGGCTCACCAGGGGCGGCTTGCCACTACCCCATACAAGTGTCTTTGATCTGGTAGAGTCATGTTCAACCACTTTTCCATAGACTTCTCTTCCTTTCCATGCCCTGCTCTGCCCAGCTATGATACCTTACCGGTATGATACAGTAAATCTTTTGATTACTATGCTATTGGCAACAAAGCCTTTTAGATGTCGTCAACTTGGAAATATGCGGTCGAAGAGGTGAACTCTTTGCGCTGGGTAACCCCTCCTTTGGTTCCCATTACGAAACTGTGAAGAGAATCGGAATCAAGGCCAACAAAATAGGGGTAGAAAAAAATGAAAAAAATGAAAAAATGGGTGCTGTTGATTTTTTTTTGGATTTCTTTGGAATCTCTTTTATCATCTGAAAGTATTTCTGAGGGTTTCTGTGTGTTTGATCTGCTCTCACTTTGGAGCGACATGTTTTGTGTAAGTTAGTTTGTCTTGAGGATATGGCTCAGCAGCTTCACTATATCACTTAGTCTACCTTAAAAAATCTCAGAAAATAAAGGAAAATATCAGCAAGCTTTTGGTAATTCTCGATTTCATTCCATTTTATTTTTAATCCCTTTGAACAGTTTTTGAGGAATAGAAAGCCCGGCTAAACTCCCTCCCCCCCGGAATATTTTGTCCCTCCATCGCAATGGAAAACTCCGCTGACGGAACACACGATATAGGTGAATGGCGAATTTCTCGGTCGAAGGTATCCGAAAGGGTTTTTACCTCCAGGCACATGGCAGATGATGCGAGTATCATACATAACATTATCCAAAAAGTTTTTCTCCTACATACTTCACGTCTACCGCCTGCACAGTTGGAACGCCCACTTACCGCCCGACGATGTCAATCTGTCCTCAATGCCAACCGATATTACCCTAAATTTACCACGACTCGGGGCTGACGTCGGAGAATTACGATACCTCTGTAACACGCCCATTGGTCGGCGAGAACGGAGGGCAAAAAAAAAATTAAGTAAATAAATTACGATAGATTAACCCATTCGTAGTAAGGATTTTCACGTGTCAAATTTTGATCATCATAGCCAGAGCTAGTTTGGCCGGCTTTTTGGCCCTTTTTTTTTGGTCGTGTTAATGTGGTGGATTACACAACTACTAGCATTGCTTGTATACAAGAGTTATCATACCATTTGTGGTCTTAGCTAAATGTCATTCAGATCCGGGTATGTGGGTTTTTTTGGGGGCGGTTTCAAAAAAAAAAAGGAAAAAAAAGATGATGGGGGTAACTGGTGCCGGTTTTTGAAAAAGGCTTCGGGGAATTTTTTTTTACCTTTTTTTTTTTTTTTTTTTTTAATCCTCGGTTTAGTCTACGTTTGGTGTGGGGGTGGGGTGGGGGGGGGCTGGGCTGGTAAGGGGGGCTTTTTTTTTTTTTTTTTTAAATCATGATAGTAATATTATTACCGGTGTCAGTGTGGGGGCTTGATGCAGGGTACTCGAGTATTCGAGTAGATTGGAGGCATGCAGATAGATGGCAGAGCTCGGGAGGTGATGTTTACAGGGCAAGAGAGAAGATAATTCCAAGGACGAAAAAGATTCCATTACCGTAGTCTATTGTCGGCCTTTTTTTTTTTTTTTTTTGTGTGTGGGAAAGACTTTCTCTTTTTTTGCGCTACCCGCGCAGTTCCTGAATACTACAAGTGGAGTGCTAGCACAGTACAGTACAGTACAGTACGACACTGCTTCCGCCGCAAATCCCGCTGCCAAACGATAAGCCTCAAACTCAATTCATGCAACAGAATGCGTACCGAAGCAAAGCAACTTGCGGCATCGGGCAGCAGTGCTACATACCTTCCGCACACGACCAAGAAAGAAACCCCACAAACCCCCCCCTCCCTCCCCTCTTCCCTGTCCAAACCATTTCTCCCACAGCCTCGCACAACGCTGCGACGCCCACCCCAAGAAGCGAAGCGAAAAAAAAAACAAAAAAAACATTACGAATCGCCCGGAAACCTTCGTATTCTCTCTCGCCTGCGGGAACGCACGAGTGATACCCCA
The DNA here is from genome assembly GCA_006112555.1 of Tuber indicum. Lineage (NCBI taxonomy): Eukaryota > Fungi > Ascomycota > Pezizomycetes > Pezizales > Tuberaceae > Tuber > Tuber indicum. The sequence goes on from VBSK01000036.1 coordinate 128,886, forward strand.
TGACATCCGGACCGACTTCATGACGTCTTTCTTCTTCTCCTCCATCGCCATTCCTTACCTATGGTGCATAGCGGTATTCAATATTGATTGATTCCTCACGTCGGAGCACCGCCGGATCCGGTTTCAGTGTTTCATCGTGTACAAGCCTCTTACTCTCATATCCCCCTTTCCCCCCCCAACCTTCCTTACCCTGCTCCCGGCGGAGCGAGCACTTGAACCCCATCAGCCATGTCCGATTGATATAAGCGATCGGTCGGGGCATGCATTGTCCATACATCTCCGCCTCGCGAAGGACAATACATACGGTGGGTAACATGCTGTACCGTCGGGGGCTCTTTGTCAGAGGCCTTTTTTCCCTCTTCTTTTCTTTTTTCTCCCCAACGGTTTTCCCTTTATCCTAATTCCCTACCGTACCGGTACTGTTTCTGTTGTTGGGGCTAGAGCTGGAGTTTCACGTGAAAGAAAAGGAATTTGCAATATTTCTTTTCTTTCCCGGATAGGGCGGGCGTGGGAAGGATGTTCTATGCGCCTTGCGATAGATAGGACGTAGTGCATTGCTTGCTGTCCGGGGGGGGGCTTTTCTCTCAATTTCTGCTTGCACGCATTTCCACAAAAAACTTGTTCATGAAATCATAGCGCGTCACTCGCCATGTGAAATTGACAAGGGGGGGGCATTACGATCTGGTGAAGAAGTTACGGAAGCGCCAGTGACGGACGGAGTCATAACCCATGGATGATGAGGTTACTCGTACGCTACGCTACACAGCGCTGTCAAATTATTATTATTATTTTTTGCTCCTCGCCAAAAAAAAACAGGAGTTTCTCGATTAATATCAAGCGAAGTTATGATCAGCGCCGGCAATAACAAAACCTGAGTTCGAGGCCTGCCTGAATGCCTGAATGCCTGACTGCCTGGCTACCCTTCCCTTCCCTTCCCTCGCTACGACTACTTGTACTTTCTGGCTAACTAAACAAATTAACTGCCCGGCGAACCGTGCACTCACACACGCACACAAATTGAATCTGACAATTAGCCATCATTTTCCCAAAACCCTCTACCTCAACCAGGTACATGATCCCTGTCGAGGCATCAAGTTAACACCCCTGCACCACCCAATACCGGTATCATAGCAGCAGCGGTAACAAGTACTGTAACAAGAGGAACTCCTCAAATAGATGTTGCTTGTGTGTAAATACGGTAACTGTAACTCTTAGTTACCGGTACGGCAGGTAAAATAAAAATAAAAATAAAAATAAAAAAATACCCTGGACCGGATATCTTTATAGGTAAAAAAAAAAAAAAAAAGCTGGACGGAAGGGTTGATGTGGGCGTCCACTCCAGTTACTTGTAACTGGCTGGGGTGGATTGACAGGGGGGAGGAGGGATATTGTAATGTGTACAGTACAGTACAGTACAGCAAGTGGTAGCGCAGCATCTACATTGAGGGAATGGCTTGTGATGGGGTGCGGGGGGTTAGGTAGTGGATATAAATGACTTACTCGTCGCCGGTATGAAGTGTGGGAATGCGGCACCTTCAGTTATAATACGTACATACCTTGCGGCGGCGAGCACGAGCGAGTAGGAAAGGGAAAGGAAAAAAAGAAAAAAAGGAAAAATCAAGGAATTTGATGTGAGGATGAAGGGATGGATGGAATGACTGTTCAAGTGCTCGGGTTTTACCAAGACATTATCGCGGTAAGTCGCTGGAACAGCGATTGGCAAAGCGATAGCATCCGAAATCCCTCCCTCCCTCCGCCTTCTTACCAGTGTCGTGGGTGTGTATATACGCATCGGGCGGATCCTCCCTCCCTCCCTCCCTCCCCATGCCTACCACTCATATACAAGCATTCCCCCACCTCGTTCTACTTCAGCACAACCTGAGCGCCTTACATTCAGGGTCCATGTGATCCGGCCCGCGAGGTGGTCGATTATAATAGACGGCTGCTGCTTTGCAATTGGCCATCATCACTGCTGCGCCGATATCAGAGTTATACAAACTTACAGTGGAGTGCGAGGAAGGACAGGGAGGGAGATAGATAAAGGAAAGAAAAGAAAGAAGGAAAGAGCAAGGTACGGGTGCGCACGGTGTTATCCCCCTCTATCCTTCTCTATCCCTCTCCCTCTCTCCCTCTCTATATCCTTTGCCTAATGTATATTAAACCCCTTTACGGAATATATATCCGGTAGCTGGACTGTGGTTAGTACCTTGGACCTTGTCTTTTTTTTTTAATTGCCTTCCCCTTCCTCCTCCTCCCTAAGCCGCGGATCTGTCTGTACCCATCTGACGTGCCGGGAATACGCGAAAGTTGCTTATACCATAACCGGTACTTGGAGACATTTGGATAGATAGGCAGTGCTTCTGGAACCTCTCTCTCTCTCTCTCGATTCTCGGGGGAAGGGAAAAAAAAAACAAAGGAAAAAGGAAAAAAGTGTGTGAGACATAAAGAGATATATCATACCTTTCCCCTGTGGTCTCCCTTCTCCCTCGGAAAGAAGGAGAGAAAACGAGAGAGAATAATAGTAGTAATAATAATAGATTATCGTATCAATTACATGTTCTGTCGAGAGTTCTGAAACCAGATCCTTTCTGGAACTCCAAATTTGGTATCATAGCTGGGAAGGAGGTTTAAAAAAAAAATCAAAAAAATCCCAAGCTGGCAATGACAGAAGCGACAAAAACTCCTTAGGTACTATACCGGTTAGGGGAGTGTGTGTGTAACTAGAGGAGTTGAACTGGATTGATATAGATCCCTTCTTCTTCTTCCAGTACTGTAGGGCTAGAATCCCCGAGATCCCTGAGGGGAACAACAACACGGGCCCATTTTCGCGTATCATAGATATCGCTATGATAGCCAGAAATGGGGAGGGAAGCTTTCTACCGGTACTCTAAAACAACCCGAGTTGTTAAAATAAAAGCTCTATCAAAATTGAAGCTCACAGAGCTGGCAAAGAAACTACCGTACAGGTTTAAAAAGCACGAGATAGAAAAAACTGGAAAGGAAAGGAAAATAAAATAAGAAACCGAAGGATCGGAAATTTTTTTTTTAGAGGGGCAAAAAAAAAAAAAACACAAGGCAATAAAGTTGGTACCGTATCATACAAAATGATTATAAAAATAATGTTAAAAATGATAACAAACTGTATAATAAGCTCCTTTCTCATTCCTTTTCAAACCACCTCTCTTACTCCCTTACCGAAAAATCCAGCCAACCAATGCAAGGAACACAAGGATTGTCCACTTATAATCCACCTTACCTATAATAACTACTCCCCCCCTTCTTTCCAACCAACTATCATAACTGTACATAATATCACACACTGACCACCGATCCCCAACCTCCCGCCCCATCCTCCTAAACAAGGATCTTTTTTATAAAAAAATCAAAAAAATCAAAAAAACAAAGAAAAAAAAAAAAAATCGAGATCTCGCCTAGTTCACATTCGAGTAACTTGTACAAGTCACAGGCATTTAGAACCCGAACACAGGGATGAAGATTTTGTATGGCCAATTGTCTGTGCGTATCTGACCGCCCATACAAAATTCGGACTCAAATGTTCGGGTTCTAAATGCCTGTAACTTGTAGATCCTGGAAGATCCAATAAATCCTTGTCGAGCAGCTGAAAAGAAATTCAAGTGGGAGTAATAGAGTATGAGAGAGGCCGACAACCCCCGGCCCAATAACTACAAGTACAAGTAGTTTGTAAAGTTGGATCTAACAAACAAGTATCATACCTTGGTAAAATTCTGCGGGGCGGGGCATGTGTGGAGGAGGGCTTGACAGGATCTGACGGGTCGTTCCGTATTTGGTAACTATAATAAGTTTCTCATGGGTGCGAGGACTTTTTCATACTCGTACGAGTACTCTCCTGCTTAGGCTACGGTAGTCTACTCAAGGCGCACTCGTTCTGTAAATACTAGTTACTGCTAACTAGCTCGTTGGGGGCTTACATGATTTCTAGTTTGGATAATCGCATTGTACCGGTACAGTACCGCACAGTGCGGTTACCGAGGCAATGACCGAATCGCGGCATACAAGGCATCAGCGTGTGAATCAACGACGAGCCGCTGTTTCGGAGGTTTATCATGGAAGTAGAGATACCGTACCGTAGGTGAAAGAAAGAGGCGGATTTATTGATCCCCATAATGGAGGGAACGAGTTCAAAATTTCAATCGTGATAACTTACGCACAATCCAATTCGAACTGTTAATAGGTTATCCTTCTCCTCCACCACCTCCACCCCCCCACCCCCTCCCCATTTATATATGATACATTACGTGACGTGCGGCTGCTACGGAACCGTTTTTTTTTTGACACTTCTTGGCGCTTTCGGTAATCTTACCAATGGGATGTTGTCCGATTCCGATTCGGGGAATTGGGGGTTTATTTTTTTTTTTTTTTTGGCATTTTTCTTCCCGCTGCACTTTGTTTACCGGTTACTTGTTATTTTCCACTTATGGCTGTATGGCTTATAAATAATAATAATTATTATGTTACTTGGGATATTTTTGCCCTGTGATTGTAAATACGGTACGGTAACTTTCTCGTTTCTGGTTGGGGTCTGTAGATTTTTTTTATAGTCCTCTGGATTCCGACAGGAGACACAGTCAGTCAGTCGCTTTTATCTTATCTTCGCTTTATGGCTACTATTGCTGGATCCCGAAATATGGTAGGTAACACAGGATCTTGCACTGTGATGGTAAGTGGGTATCGGTATGGAGATGAAGTACCAAAACACGGATCAGATGTTGTATAGTATGGCGGATCATGTGAGCGCCGATACTAAATTCGGACCCAAATGCCCCCGGTACTTCATGCCAGATACCCGCACAGCGGTACAGTGGCTTGCTGGCTACACGGGGAAATTTTTCCATCGCGGTACAATCGTTGCAGTACTTGTATCCGAATCGAGAATTTGCCTGTACTGGCTGACGCAATATATGTACGATGTGGTAGATGAAGGGGGTGCATGTGTGAATCAGCACAAAACCGATTAGCTGGTGGTACCTCTCCGAAGGGCGGACGGACGGACGGACGGACACACAGATATATACAGATAAACAGACGGCAAGGGTCGCACCTACCGGCCGAACTGCAATCGTTCCCATGCGTTCCCGGACTACAACTTTCGAGCACCTGCAGTCGACAGGCAGGAGGATATTATATTAGACACATATTAGCCCGACAGGAGCCCAGCACAGGCCAGGGCGGTCCACAGGCAACGGAGTGGAGCGCCGTTGTGTGTGTGTGTGTGATAAGCTTTCTTTTTCCTCCTAAAAATACTTCGGAGGGCTGTCTGTATAATAGTTCCTATACATTTAGTGCAGCTGTGGGAGAATGTGATCATTTGAAATCAACGTCATAAAGATCTGAAATAGATCCGGATTAATAGAGACGATCGATGGAATGGCCCTTGCTCCTGGAAATCTGACCAGCTCGGACTCTAACGGATAAAACGTACGCTGCTAACTTGGTGACATAATAAAGCGGAGATATGGCGCAGAATCCATCGATAAGCTCTGCTGCTGATCAAGGCATATACAACATGGAAAAGAAGTGAGTAAATGAAAACAGGAACGAGAAAAACAAAAACCTCCCACCGCCCGCATAGCGAAGAACATCATGACCGCAGGATATCAGAAAAATTCTTAAAAATAAAAAGGTGAAAAATAAATAAAAAGAGATCATCCCTGTGTGTCAACAACAGCAGAGTGAACTCCCATTCCTCGCATCCCGTGATATGAAAAACAAAAAAACTGGACACAGCCCCTCACCGCAATTGCACGCTCCGATATGCACCCTGTATAAAATAGTCAAGTATGAGGATATTGAGATAATAGAGTGAGATAAACTAGAAATTGATCCAAGCAGAAGGGGGCGAACATCAGTAGTAACACAGAACAGCCAGAAACCCGATAATCCCAACATTCGAAACCGCTTTTGATCTTGGACAAAAAAACAACAGGAAAACAAGAGAAAGGTGATTACAAGATGTATAGGACCCCAAGCACACGAAAAAGGCCGTCTCCCATCGTGTGCTGGGGTTTTATATCATGATTCTAAAAGGAAGAAGTTTGTTCCAAGCTCCATGAGTTCTCCAAAGTGCTCAATATCCCAAGGAAAACTTCCCGAAGCTCTTCGAACTAAGTTCTTCTCCATCACTGACCGTGGCCCATGCTTCCCATGCTTTGCGGGAGCTTCTGGTCCGGTTCTACGCGGCCAGTGTTTGTGATGCTGGGTAATCTGCGTCGACGGGCATTTATAAACCAGTTGCTCACCTAAGCTTTCTGTTAGAAGGTGTGATCTTCGTGTTCAAAGGATCCGTCGAACCTACTTGATTGATATTTAAGCCCGTCTGCTGCATCAGCATCTGCTTCTCATCCTCCGTAGGGTAAGGGTGATGCAGGTGGTCGTTAAGCCACCCTCGGAGCAGATCGGTGACATGTTTGGGCAGGTTCCCCCGTCGCCTCTTGCCTGGGCGTCCGTGATCAAAGTGGTCAATTGCCATGTCGATTGGATGGTTTCCAGTAGAGAACGGCGATCTGCTGTCCACCATCATGGGCTGCCCTGTCCCGAAATTTGTACCCCCATCTATCCGCTGCGGTTGGTTATGTGATGAATGATAATAATGAGGCGAGGGATAAGGGTGCCCTGGTGATGGAGCACGGTAAGAAGAGGGGGCCACTGTTGGAGTCGAGGGCCCCCCAGTATATCGTGGATGTTGATCCTGAGGTGACGGTTGGTACCGCATTTCAGTGTCAATAGGTGAGTTACTATAACTGCCCCGCTGTGATGGTTGGGCATGGCTTTGAGAATGCGTGAATAATGAAGGTAGCGTTACAGGAGCCTGTGACCGCTCCGAAAGTTCTCTCTCGAACGAGGAACCTCGAGAGGATGCCAACGATCTTACAGGTGGGAGGTAGGGGCTCTGTCTGTTTTCGGCCCCAAATGACGATGGTGCAGACGATGATATAGAGCTTATTCGTCTTTGATCCAAAATTGAAGGTGGTAGGGCATAGCTTGGTGTATCATAACGATTTTCTGAGTCGCTCGACGTCGTAACTGCCCGACCACCTGTCAGATGTACATTTGGAACAGGACAAGCCGGAGCAGCACTAGCCCTTCGCCATTGAGGTGATGAGAAAACGGGCATACTTGTAGAGGTCTCGGAAATGGCACTCGATGGGCTTTGCGATATACGCCGAGTTGATCGAGATGAGGGCGAATCTCGACCAGCTATCCTGCGGGGCATTGAACCCAAGGGACCAGAGGAGTGCATCTCGCCTGGAAGATGAGAGTAAAATTCAGGTATAGCCTTACACTACAAGTCAGTCGTCAAGCATCAAACAATCAGGGCCAACATCACTGCACCTGATGTAACGGTGGGAGGGACTGGTCAGCCCCAGAAAGTGTTGGCAACGACGTAGATGGTGCCATAGTCATAGTGGTAGCCATTGCTCTTTTGCGCCCACGATCGTGTGGAGAAATGTCCATGCAGCCAACGGTGAGCCGAAACGCCAAAGCCTTAAATATATATAAAAAATACCGTCCAAGTTGTGAATAATCCGGCAGGTTCTTTTACCTGCTATATTTGTGTTGTTTATTTGTTCTTCTTTTCTATCAAGCAAAATAGAGTTAGTGGAAAAATTCGGTGTCATGTCAAGTGCGCTTTAACGCGGAAAATATGGTAGCGATTCCCTTGTCGTAAGGGAGATAACATTAACGATAGGTATCGGCCACATGACCGCAAAGCGACTCTAAACCCCCATCCTTGGGCGATTGCAGCCAGAGTGAAAAATAAACTCCTAAGACCAAGAAATGAAGAATATCGACTTCTTGCTGCTGAAAAAAAAAAAAAAATGCGGCTCCCTTCAGGGAGGATGAAAAAAGTCATCTATGCCGGACCGGAGGCGGGGCATAGTGAAACCAAACATTCACAATGGCGAAACAATCTCAGGCAGGGGTTCAAAGATACAATAGATCTCTCTAAAGAAAGGAAAAAAATTAATTGTGGATAGTTGAAGGGGGAGCAATGGAGGCTGGGAACCATGAGGAAAATAGAAGGTATTATGGAGGGGAAGAGATAAAAGAAAAAATGGCTGACACCCACCAAGACGAACTGGCTGAGAAGTTGAATTATAGTATAGGGCAGTGGCTTTTATAGCGAAGACGCAACAAAGAAAAAAAGAACGACGTAATTGGAAACGGGAGAAAGGGGGAGACGGGGAGAGAGCCGCTTATAGAAGATTTAGGTTGAACGAAAATTGGTCGCAATAGTCAGCATACCTTACGGAGATTTGTTGACTCCGATATTTGTCTGGTGGGAGACCGGGCTTTGAAGGTTGTTCACTATTTAAAATAAGAGGTGCTCGTCAGAAGAGGTGGGGGATTCCGAGAACCCGCGATACCGACGATCCCGCAAATCTGCCAGGAGGCGGAGGTACAGGTATTGTGTCCCAACAGGCTGAATCTGACTAGGGACAGGCTAAGAAGCGCTCCAGGTACGGTGGCGACAGCGACAAGCTCGAGGTCAAGTACTGTACTGTACTCCGTACCTGAAAGACGAGGTATGAAGGAAAGGATGGAAAAAGGAAAAAAAGAGAAAAAAGCACCAACGAATTGCGATGTCAAGATCACACTCGGGCCACCCCACACCACACACTAGACGCACAAGCTCACACACACAAAGGGTTGTCCGGTTCGTGAAGGGCAGAGGTAGAAGGCAGATTCGGAAGCAAAGAATCAACGGCCAGAAGCAGCCAGCAAGAGGGGTATGTAGTAGTAGTAGGGAGTAGGAGTAGATAACACCAGTAAGAAAGGTAGTAGTAGCAAGGTAGTAAGCCCGCCGCTCGCAGCAGCAACAGGAGCGAAAGGCAGTAGTTAAAGAGATAATAAAGGCGAAGCAGGCAATGGAACTAGAAATGGTGATAATGACAATGTCAACGAGACTGAACAATCACAATCACAGTCACAGTTTTTTTTGATGCTGTCAAGCGCAGCAAAAGCAGCTGCAGTAGAGCAGGGGGAGATATGAAATTAAAGAGGCGTGTGAATGAACCCCACAAGAAACAATAAAATAAAGGTAAAAACAATAAAAACAATAAATTAGAGAAAGAGCGAGAGAAGGCAAGTGAGAGCGGGTGAGAGAGAGTGAGAGCAAATAAATGAAAGAGGAAGGGAAGATCTGGAGAGATGTAAACATGAGAATGACTAGAAGAGGAAGCAGAATAAGGACTAAAAACCACCGCCGCTGAGAATTTCTGCTATCATATCAATTAGGACATGGCAGGGTAGACTAGGCGTCATGTCGCGCAGAACAGCTGTACGGTCTACCGCTATCCCTCGATGTCCAACCAGGGCACACTTCAAAGTTCGAGCCAGCGGCCACAACCCAGACAACCTTGCGTGGAACCGATGTCGATCGACACACGCACCTGGGCCTGTCAAGTCTATCGCTTGTCTTGCCTCGGGCTACTCGGCGGATAGGTGAGGTACGGTAGTGATATAACTTTGTAACCTCTGATTTTTTTTTACCCTACTTGAGTAGAGCTACCGAAATCTTAGCCTTGTTACCCAGACTTACTCCACATAGGGTATGGTAAGCAAGCAGGGAGAAAGAAGCCTGAGAGTTCTATGTATGTAAGGAGGAGAATGAGGAGGAGCATCAACGCTACTCGCCGTAAATTATACGCCACTGTCACTATTCAACTGTGTATTGTATAAAGCACGGAGATGTCAAAAATAGAGGCAAAAGCCTGCCTGACGCAAAGGTTGGGATGTTCAATCGTGCAGTAGGTGAATCGTCCCACAACTTTCTTCTTCTTCTTCGTCTTCTCTGCACGGCAAAAGAAAAAAAATCCAGATCCCAGCACCCCACACACACTCAAGTGCGGAGCGAGATTGAAAAGGTTAAAAAAAGTAAAAAAGGGGAAAAAGAAGCAGAGTGTGAGAGAGAAAGAGCCATGACCAAAAGAGAAAAAGGAAGGAAAATCCTTCCAAAACCAGAACATGAAAAGAAAGAAAAAAATGGATACAAAAGTATAGAAGAAACCAAAAAAGTACAAGGAATGCAAAGTAGAAAAATTAAAGACTGGTATGGGAATGCCCTGGGTTCGTATGCGGTACTAAAGCACTCGAGTATGGTATTTGAATCAAACAAGTCCTCTTCCACGCTCCTCACCGCCTCCAACCCAGCCGGAGAGAAAAGTATCATATCAATAAAGCCAAGCAAAGCCAAGCAAAACGATGGAAAAACAGTATATCGCACTCCTCATCTGTGCCGGCTGCAGCTCCTCCTCCTGCTGCTCTTCTTTTCCATCCTCATCCCGGTCTCTGGCCCAGTAGGCGAAGCCATCTCGGTCGTACCCTAGATGTAACTCCCTTCCTACTCCCCCCCACCTAGGTGGTTTGGTCGTCACGAATACGGCCATCTAACTCACATGAAACGTGTGGGGACTGGTAGCTGGATTCCGCCACAACCACTCCTACCTACCACAACAACCAAAAACAGTCGATCGGCTTTCCTCAAGATGGATGTGATTCCTGGATATGATGTCGACCCAAGACTTTAATGGCAATAAAAAAGAAAAAAGGTGAGAGCATCACTACAACCATTTCTGTGCAAGTACAGTACTGTACCGGTACTCGAGTACTGTTCACTACAAGCGCAACCATTATTGTAACCCCCGGCGCCATCTGGGACATGGAACATGGGTCGGAAGGGAAAAAATAACCTAGGTGAAGGGAAGGGAGAGGAAGGGAGAGGGGGGGGGAAACAAAAACAAGAGTAGACACTTGTGAAGAGAGAATGGCCAAAAGGGAGTCCGGAGAAAAAAAAGAGAATAGGATGAGGAATGGCGGGAAAAAAAATAAAATAAAAAAAATCTACTTGACAAGAAGGCGATTTTGAGGCGGAGGCCGGGCATCACTTGCTTAGTGTATTTTTATTTTTTTTAGTTTTTTTACGAGTACTGGTACAAGTTGCAAGTGCAGAGTCGAACGTCCTCAGCTACACTGGTGACAGCATCTGCATCATGAAATACTCCCTCCCAATCACTTTGGGAACTCAGCTCTAAGCTGTGAGTACTTGTGCCATACCAGACGTACAAGTACGGTACTTCATTTGGGTTCCAGTAATTTCAGGATTTGGATACCGGTACCGCACAACCAGTCCAAATAGGAAGAAGTGAACTCAGACTCTTTACCCATATGCTTCCTCCTTTTTTTCCCCCTCCAGCTATTCTCCCTTGCTCGTGTCTTGCAAGGGGTGAATTGGCTAGATATCAGGAGGGAGAAGAATGTATGGCGCGCTTTCCCCATACGCACGTTATTGCCGACAGGGACTTTTACTAATGTAGGATCAACTTGTCTAGTAATTTGACTAGTTTTTTTTTCGAACATGAACCACGTGTGGAAAAGGAAGGAGGCAGTACAGTATTGATTTCTGACTGCCACTTACACTTTCGAGATTTGACATGGCTATCAGGTCCAGAAACTAGCAGGGAGGAGGAGGCTATTCAATCCGACAATCACGCACATAACCGGGCAACAGGGCCTGGGGGGGGGGGGGGTAGGGGTACAATACTGTACCATACTGTACTCGAGTAGGTGGGAAGGGAGACCAGATGATGCCGGCTGAGGGAGGGTAGCGAACCGAAAGAATTCCGACAAGGATTGCGAGGCGGGACAGGGATATAGAGACATGGTTGGCACTGGCAATCTTCCAAGCAACCGTGCCAGGGCACCCCATCCACTACCGGGGGAAAGCTGAGGTCGATCGATTTCTGGACAGGTACTCTATTGTACGAGTACAAGTACTGTACGGCACAGGTGATGATATTTTTGTGGTTCTGGTGAACAGGATCAAAAAAAAAAAACCTTTCACTTTCACCCTACTTATATTCCCTGCCCGCCCAAGTCACCGAATAAACGATGCGCAGCAGCTTCTATTTGGCATATCTCTCTGGTGGTGCATTGTCCTGGAATGGAGGCAAGGGAAAAAGGAAGCAAAAAATATGCAGACTGACTGCCGCGACCCTCTCGAAATAAGGGTCGTCATGCAGGTGAAAGTCATAATAGTCTGAGGCATCTTTGTCAGGGCTTCGACTGTCATGATCCTTGTAATGCTAAAATGTCAGTCAGGCCCATGGGTTCGCAAAGAAAGAACCGAAAGAAGACGAACCTGGCCCACCTCCCCCCACCTTGTCTGTGGCTGCGCGCACGAACTATCATTTGACCCTGACTGCTGGTAAAAGGACAAGTACTACTAGTACTCTAGTACCGGTATTAGTACGAGTACTCGAGTACAAGCACTGTACGAGTAGGCTAGGGTTGGTTGTCTCTCGCTGCCGTTAACCGCATTTGACGTCCATCAGATTCTAGCATCCCAGCATGATCGATAGACATCAAGTTGTGCTCGTAAACCCTGAGCTCGAGATCTATTGGCGCTAATAATAGCCGCTGTCCTCCTTGAGCTTCCGATTACTCATTACTCGAGTACTATGCGGAGAGAATGATTCTTGTACCTTCGAGAAATCCGATGGCTTCGGCATAAGACCTTTCCCTCCCCGCTAGCTAGGTAGTTACTGGCACACTCATTCCCTTTGGCTGCAGCTGCAGTCTGATATCCGATGTGTTGTCAGCTGGCGACGTCACGAAAATTTCAGGTGCTCGGGTATACGACACTCGCAGCAAAACCTCAGATGTGGAGATGGGTGCCTGCCTACGTACCGGGACGTGAGAGACGTGCATAACAGCAGCAGCGCTCTGCGCCTTCGGCAGGTGTATGGTTACCAGGGTTTCCGTATCGTGCTGCGGTAGATGAATGATAAATGCACTGTATTATACCATAGTACAAGCATCACGGGATGACCTTATTTTTTTTGTCTTGGCAGTATCATAGACTTCAATATTCCCCACCCCCACCTCACCGTCGGAGTGGCTCAAGGCTTTGCCGTTCGTGAATTGCGAGACGGTGCTTGAAACTTCCAATTGCCTCGGGTAAGACAGTGAAATGAACGGGCGGGGTTCTGGTCCCAGTAATGCCCGGATTACATGGGTACGGCGCCTGACGTGTTTGAACCTGATAAAAAGAGTGCAAAAGTGGAAAGAGAAAAAAAAAAAAAAAGGAGAGAAAAAGGGACGTATGCACCAAATATCGTACCAGGGAATCCAGGCACGGGTATGTTACCTACCGAAAACCGAAACTAACCCACTGTCATCAATGTGATCGGTTGCGGGAATGCCATTGTAAGCGGGGCCGCGGCGAGACCAGCCGAATAAGCCGCAATTTTTGCTTTTTCCCCCTGAGAACCCACTTCAGAAAAGCGCCGTTTCATGAAAGCAGGCATCGGTTATCATAGAGTTTTTTCTCCTACTTTTAGAGCAAGGGGTAGGTCAAACAAGTTGAGCCCTGAAGGCTCACATGTGGGTAGATGTTGTCAATATATTGCCCATTGGGGATCTTCGTTCCGTTGAAAGTATTGGTGTTGTTTTCGTGAGTTGGCCAAAAAAAATTCTTGGAATACCCACGGGGTAAAAGGATCGCAGCCGACTGATTTGCCTGCTTGTGATAATCTAATCTCCGGAATGTCCTTCTCGTCGATCCATATTGGCTTAGCGGGGTAGAAATGATGCCAATGGAAGACTTGTACGGTACCTCGGTGGGTGCCCCCCCCACTCGCCGTACCATGTTAAGATTGGTGAGATAAAGTGGTGTTTTCTGTTACCGATTGGGTGCTGCTTGGTTTCTTTATTACGGAGGTACAGGGCATAAGTACAGTCGCACCCCGCTATCCCGGATGGCCAAATTTCATGGATTTCATCCGGGACAACGGGGTATCCGGGACAAGAGGTATTCTAAACAACAGAGAGATATGAAGCATATAATTCAATTTACTCAAGAACCTCTACCTCAACAGATATTCATATGCAGTATTGACCCCCCTTGTTGTCCATTTAGTAGGCACACATGCAGTGCCTTCATCCATCTCTTCACTGCTTGTCCCAATATACCCTCCCTCAACACCCCAGTCAGACCCAAAGCCACTGGTGTCCACTTCTTTTCCTTTGCCTTTTCCTTTTCCTTTTCCTTTCCCTTTCCCCGGGCCCTTCCCATTTTCCTTTCCCTTTCCGTTTCCATTTCCCTTTCCTGTCCCCCTCCCAAGCCCTGTGGGTTGCTCATGGGATCAAACATTGAGAAAGTCTGAGTGCTTGTGAGTTTGGAAGTCAAAAGTGGAGGTTTGAAGAATCGGTCAATTTTTGTCTGTTGAGTTTGTCGTGTATTTCGATAACTATATATAATTAGTTTAGAACTTATAGCATAAGAGAATAATAATAGTTGATTTTACCGGAGGAGGGCAGAGTGGAGTTTTCGAGTAGAGGAAACTAACTCCTCTACCAAAAGGTTGTTGTTACCTAAAAGTGACAGCTGTGTAACGGGAAGTGCTCGTAAGTAACGCTCAAGCTCAGAGGTGTAATATGTAGCTGTTTCTAAACCGATCAATGGAAGCGTTGGGATGTCATCGATAATACTAGAACTTTCCGGCTCGCTCTCGTCCAGATTGTCCTTTGAGCGTAATAAAACACCATTCGTAATTTCTTCTTGAATTACTGAAAGGGCATCAGGGACACGGCTATGAGAAGTATCATCGGTCTCATCATCCTCATCAGTAGCTTCCGCAAACCAAGAGTCAAAGAAATCCTCAAAGTGATTGAAATCGCCTACACCATGGTCTCATAGTTGGCCAAAGGCTTGGTGACAGCTGCGTTGCTCTAATTGAATAAACCCATCAACCAGAGATAGAGCATTGTAATTAGTTTGATTTGTAGTGATGGTGTCCACCTCAGATTCAACAACCCCTGAGATTTGGGCCTTTTTCCAGCAGTGAACGATCGTAGCTTGTGTGACTGAGTCCCAGGAATCTGCAACGAGGTATATTGCTTGCAAAATGTCAAGCTTCGAGGGTGCCCGTCCATGAGAATTGAAGTACTCAACCATAAATTGAGCATATCTTCTTCGGTATGCTGCTTTAAACGAGGCAATGATACCAGCATCCAATGGTTGTAAAAACGAAGTTGTATTGGGTGGTAAATAAACGAGAGTGATGTGAGTAAGCGTCGGTGGAGTTGGACCTACGTAGTCGATAGGCGGTGATGTCGGAGGAGGATGTGTAGGGCAATTGTCAGTAACAAGGGCTCTGTGACGCCGAGCAATTCTCATTTCATCATTTAAGCTACGTAAAAACTCATACCAAAGTCCAGTTAATAATCATACTTTCTTATTATAACGGTAAACAACTGGTAGGTTGGCGGGATTAAGGTGATTTTGTCGAAACGCATGAGATTTTTCGGCTCAACCAATCACCAAAATCTTTCGTTTATCTGTTCCGGTTTCGTTTACAATATGAAATGTTGTAATTCGAACTTTGTCATCCTTTTGACCTCGTAATTGTTTACCTTTATCCTGACGTACATTGGATGACTGTGGCTGCTTATTGAAAACCAGTCCACTCTCATCACAGTTGTAACGATCATTTGGTAAGAGCTTGGCTAATTGTTGTGATAGATGTTTAAGCTGTGCTGGTAGAGCTGACTGATCCACATCTCCAGATTGCCCATGTGCTCGTAGTTGACCAAAGTTGTGCTGATTCCTGAACCGCCGCAGCCAACTATTTGACATTTCAAAACCATCATAGGGCTCATCTACTCCCCTCTCCACTAACTCTTGTTGAATAATCTTTGCTTGGGCTCGCATAATATTGTCGGTGACAGGAACTCTTGCATATTCCACAGCATCGACCCACAGTGCAAGAAAGTGCTCCAAAAAAAGGATAAGTACCAGCTCTCTCTTTTTGTTTGTTTCCTGTTGTTCCTATTTTTTGTGTAATATACATTTATATTAGCATTATGAATTTTGAATTTTGAATTAAGTACATTATTTACCAACAGGCGGTTCCACTTTAATCTTCTCCCTCCATCCTTTGTGTTAGAAAAGCATTAGATTTAATATGGAATAAGGATCAAGAAAAGTGTGGAACCGGGACTGAAGGTCTGCAACACATACCGGAGGGCGTAACTAGGCAGCACCACTCATGACTAGGGATGATGTATCTATACAGAGGATGACGTACACATCCAACAGCACCTGGTTAGTATAGATATAAAGACGAAAGACTGTTTGTTCTCTTTCTCTTCTTTTTCCCCTGTAACTTACAACTCGTCTTTCCATTTACTTTTCTCCTTCTTGATTCAGAACAATCTCAACCAATAATCAATCTTCTCCGTTCTCTCTCTCCTACTGTGGCATCACAATTTCTAACACTTTGAGATGATCAGATAGGCTAGAAATTGCAAGTGGTTATCCATTAGGATGTCGAGGACAATCATCGAGGTGCGCGAACTCTGCCAGCTTCATCAAAGGATACTGTGCTCGAAGGCAGCATGATTCGTATTTCTGCAAAGCTGTCAACCCAGCTTTTCTAATGGACTTCGTTCGAGGCATGATTGCAATTGAAAAAAGATAAGATGCGTTTGTAATAATAATCAGAATTGTCCTCAATAGTTGGTTCTACTACAGTCTATATACAACTATCATTTTTTTCCCATCACTTTTCTTTTTATCTTTTCTTACAGCCCCTCCCTACTGCTTTTGTTATTTTTTATTTTTCACATTCTGCTGACCTCGCCTTCTTTCCTCTTTTGGCCTAGTTTTTCTTACAGTCGTAAAGGAATCCGGCTCAGCAGGTTCACTTTCTGTAGGAGCCAGGGGGTGCATTTCCCAGAATATCATACGAATCCGAAACCGCCCTTTTTCCGATTTAGTGGGTGAAATTTTAAGAGAATCTGGTGTTGCTAGAGATTTTGTACGGGTCGGCGGGGTATCCGGCTCTGTGCGATCTGGGATAGCGGGGTGCGACTGTAATGTAGGTTCCACAAACAGGGGTATGTCACTAGTAGGGATGAAGGTAGCAAATTAGGTATAGTAGCAACTCGAACGGCGGCCATAATGGCCTGGGGAATACTGGTATATAGGGCTGGTTTGGCAACGACTGTTCCGTTTCATTGCCCCATACAAACCAACTTTTCGTGACTTTTTTGAAACGGAAGGACCACAATTTTTATATTGGAAACTATTGCGAAATGGAACAGTTGACCAGCTTTCCGTTCCTACCAAACAGGCCCTTAGTATTCACGATCTATAATACATATATGATAAATAGAGTACTGGTAATCCATAATAGACTCGGAGACAGCTCACAGCTTAGGGAGAATGCCCCTACAAGATATTCCTGTCGAGTGGAAGTTTTATGTGGTGTGCTTGCCGGACCGTGGGTTCACTTCGCCGTGGATTTGCTTCGCCGTGGCTTATCATTCCTAATATTTCATGAAGAGACCGTTCGCATCGATCACCGCCTGACATCTCGCATGCATGCTCCCTACCAGTTCCCTAAATTCCTCCTGCCCAATAGCTTCCCAAGCTTCCTTAACTGCACTCCTTAATCTATCATATGACATCTGCTCTGGAAAATTATCCTGTAGATAATTTTTCATAATATGCCATACTCTTTCAATAGGGTTTAAGTCAGGTGAGAAAGCAGGCCAGAAAATAACCTCTATACCCCTCTCCTGAAGCTCAGTTGCAGTATCTCCAGCAGCATGCCCAGGTGCTCCATCCTGCATAAGCTTCAAGTGAATTCCATCTCTTCTGCACAGTTCCATATACCCATGAATTATGGGAACAGTATGTGCACAGTAGCTTTCTGCATTGATAGAACCCCAATCTTTCTCCCAAAATATGCCTGGACCTTGCATATCACCATGGAAACAGCCCCAAAACATCCAGCCTCGCTTTCTCTGATGTTTTTCTACTATACAAGTAGGATCCCACTCTTCACCAGCTCTCCTGGTAACCCAAGTTCTGGTATGCCTTCCACCAGTAATCCAGGTTTCATCAGTCCACAGGATTGAATTCCACTGGTCTTGTGACCAGTTTACATGCTCTTGAGCCCATTGAAGTCGTATTTGTTGATTCCTTTCTGAGATTGGAGGTTTTTTCATTGCCAGGCGCCGGTGAAAACCCTCCTTCATCAATGCAGCCCGGATGGCTTTTCCCCCTACACCCAAGTCCAGCTCCTCAGCTAGGTGCTGGAATGAAAGACGCCTATTCCGGGCTGTCATGCAGATGTATGCAACAAGATCCTCGATTTGTGCTTGAGTAATGGTGGGTGGACGACCGGGTCTTTTTGTTGGAGTAGCTGGGCAGGCTGGGGAGCACGCATATCCGATTTGCCGCAGGGAGAAACCGGTCTTTTCTTGGATTTGCATATACTTCCAGCCAATGGAGCGAAGAAGCTGGCAATCGCGCCGCTGATCCCGCATGAGCTGGAAGCTCCGGGGACGTGGTGGGGGGGTTGCGGGTATTTTCGTATAGGGGTGGGCCGAAAGGTCTGGTCAAAAGTGAAAATTGAAGTGGGAAGCGGAATAAATTTTTTTTTTATTGATAGGTAATATCTCTGATGCAAATGAAGCTCAGTTATGAACTTGAACCTTCACGAAATAAAACATCACGAAAAACATTTTACCCTTCAGGATTGCCAAGCAGCCTTACCTAATTTGTCCTCCCCCTCCCTGCGAGCTGACTTATCCCTCTTCGTGGAACCTACATTACTTATGCCCTGTACCTCCGTAAGTTGCTGATATCTGTTAGGCTGAAATATTTCCCTTTTCGCTTTAACTAATATGATATGCTTTGTCTGGTTGCCACTTGTGCTCGTACAGCCGTGTCCAGAAAGTCGTTGTACCCTCAGCATTCAACTAGGTGAATATTGTTGGACCTAATGTCCACAAATAATTAAATAAATAGATTAAATTAAAAGATATAGTAAAATGTAAGCTGTAAAGATTATCTTTATAAAATTTTAGGATCAGATCCAAGTTACAGACTATCATATTTAATGATTGACAAAAATATAATTGGTAAAAATGAACTTTATATAATATTTTTTATCTTCAAGTTTATAACCTAAAGTAACAATAATTTAACATTAAATATGTAGAATATCTAGATAGCTGGGAATCAGAATATACCATATCTGCAACTGTCTTACTGGAAATTAGTTACAGAATTGAGATATTTTAAGAGTAGCATTTGAAACAAAAAATGATACTGATAATTTCACAACTTTTAAGTAAGAATACCTATGTCAGGGTTCCTACCACTTCGAAATACATTAAGTGACCTCAGGCTTCAAAGACTGTGGTACTCCTGAATAGTGCCGAATACTCCAACAAAAGAAACAGCTTAATGAAAGATTTAGTTTACAGGATGAGAAAAAGCGACTACAAAGTAGCCAATTTCACGACAAAAGAATTTCTGTTACTTTGGTTGTAAGTTGCGATCCTTTGCTGCCTTCCAAATTTGTTTTGAAATTTCCTTCCACTGTTTGTTAACCTTATTTTCAGCAGTCTTCTTCACACTATTAAGAATTCGCTGGGCCTTCTCAAGTGCTTTCTTCACTGTTTCCAGCTCTTTTTGTACAACCATTGCCCATGCCTCATGGGTATACAACTCACCACCTTCTTGGATTGAATATCTATTGCTTTTCCGATATGCTGAATGAATGAGTTCTACTGCTTTTGAGATTCGAAGGTCTTCAAGAACTTGGGCCTTACTTTGAACCTTTGGAGGGCTCCCCTTCAGAAACTGCTAAAGGTTTCGATTGGCTATTAGTGAAAATTCACTAAGGCTTTGTGGTAAGGAATCTCCATAGCTATTAGGAGTACACGAATTTGATAATCTAGAAATATCCTAAATAAGGTAACCTTACCTGGAATCTGAATTCCTAGCCTCCAACACCTCCCTTAAGCCCCTTTACAGGGTCTCCACATTATCACATATATCAATCTTAGTATCATCCTGTGACTATGTTATTACAGAATTAATGATGTCAGAATAACACTATATATATTGCTGCTGTCCATCTGACTAGATCCAGTTAGCAGGATATATAAGAAGAGTCCTCTGACAAGGCCTGAGAAGCGGAATGAAATCAATCTATCCACTACCCAGAGAGTTACCAGGCTTCAAAGATAAGACATCTTTGGTATGGGCTGTAGGTAATAGGACATTTTGGTACAAATTCAAGATGTTGAATGTTAGGGGATCTAAAGCAAGAAACCAATACATTTACGTTCATACTTGATTAATTAAGAAGATTCTAGAGGTCCATGTAGAGACTACCAAAGAAGCCAGTGAGTTTCGAGGAGTGTTACCTCCGTGTTAGGGGTATTGTCATAGTTGTGAGAATTATCACCAATGCTGTACAATGACCAACTCCAATTACATATGACTACTAGGAGTTGCCAATCATGGGATTATGAGTATGTTTGATAGAAGAGCTTCTCCTCTATTAGGAAATAGTTATCTAGACAAATTCCAAGTGTTAGTTGTTGAGTTACCATCACTAGAAGCTTTTACTTGTGGCGCATCTACAGATGCAACTCTATAATGAGACTGATCATCTTATGAGCAGAAAAGACCACTGGGGCCAACATAGTTCGACTTGAAAACGTTGCTGCTGGTCTAATAACTATGGGTATTGGATAGCTACTACTGGAGGTAATGACTTCCTCCTGATGGTTTTTAGGATCTTTAGGAGTTCGTACTTTTAGGAATACAGGACATTGTGAGTTATATATTAAGAGGTACATATTTTGTATAATAGATAGATAAAGTCTGTAAACACTCAGACATGGTGTCACAAATATGACAGGTAGCTCAGGATCTCATACATGACTCTGCCATGATTCATGTATCTTGTGCATATGACTCGCTCGAGTCATACGACTTGTTTATGTTATTATTTGTAAGGTTTCGCACATGACTCGATTATGAGTCATGAGTCTCGTGCGTATGACTCACTTGAGTCATATAACTTGTTTATGTTATGATTTGTTATGTTTTGTACATGACTTGATTATGAGTCATGAGTTTCGCGCGTATGACTCATTTGAGTCATATGACTTGTTTATGTTATGATCAGATGACTTGGAGTTATGAGTTATCAGGGGTAGGGTTCGTGAGGAGGGGTCTATATAAGGAGGTCGGTACGGCTGAGGAAGATAGTACTGACCATCTCCGCTACTGTAACGTGTTCACTAGGTGCTAATCACGTTCCGCGAGGTGTACGATAGTTGACAGGTGGCCTGCTCTTCCAGGGAGGAGGCGAGAGCTATATGAAGTAAAGGAGGCTTCGGAGGTGTACTGGAGAAACTGAAGAGTAACCGTTCAACCAAGTATATTGAAATACTGTTTGTCGAAGTCTGTCCTTTCCATCGTGGAATAGGACGGTCTTTAAATGCACAAATCTGTTCATGTCTAGCATGAATGAAACTATACAAGGGTATCAAGTGATACACTTTGGTAAAACAACCTAAGTATCAAATTGATACTTGAAACAACAAACTAAGTATCAAAACGATACTTCCAACAAACCAAGTATCAAAGGGATACTTAAAACAAAACATAAAACAAACTAAGTATTAAAACGATACTTCAAACAAACCAAGTATCAAAGCGATACTTAAAACAAAACATAAAACAAAATCCTTAACAGAGTACCAGTACCGGTTACAGCTACACCTCCAGTGATTGAAATTTATTACCTCCTTGGGAACGACTCAACACCAGAAACTTCTCACCACTTTTCGCGTCTGGTCCTCCCCCCAGGGGGGGGGGGACCTGGCCATCACTTTCTATCCTTTCACCACTGTGGAACTCCTCTCCTTTCTTCTCTCTTAAGGTCTACCCTCTTGAGCCCATCCTTCCTCCTCTCCGACATCTCGAGATATTGGTTTCTACCACTTCCTCACTTTTGCTGTTGCCTTGCTTAGCATCAGCACGGTCGGGCGGCTTCTATTTTCCTACAACAGATGGTGGGGAATACAGTTTGCGGTACGCGATTATGATGGATTCCTTCTGCTTTTCTCTGGTAGGTTCGGGTTAGTCCCTCTACTGGGTCCGGGCTTTATCCCGCTGGTGGGTATGGGTCAGTCCTACGGTCAGGGGTTGGTGGTTGGTCTTCTCAATAGGCTACGGTTGATTTTGCCACTCCCCTGCTCTCCACCCACTATGGGTGCTCTGGCACCCTTGGGTGTTGGGGGTTATAGGGGACCGCCTAGTTAAGACACGAACACGTATCCGATAGTTGTTTCGGCATCTGGGTCTACTTCACCCTCCTCCTCTCCTCGGCTCAGTTGGCTGGTACCCTACTACCTCCTCTCGGGTGGCACCCTACTGCTCCTACCTTGAGCTGGCACCTTACTGCTCTGACTCAGCTGGCACCTTACTGCTACTTGTCTCCTCGTGGGGGCCCCAGTCCTGGCCCCCTACCTCCGGTCAGTATTGCACTGTCTCGGACCGGTTGGCACCTATCTTCCTCCTCATGCTACCGCTGGCTTGGCAGTAGCGCTGTGTTGCCAGAGTACCTGGCCCCAGAGCACTCGGCTCCTTCTTTGCTTGGAGCTCTTTTTGGGTTAGCCTCCGGGCGGTCAGGTCTGCTATGGGCATTCCTGGTGGGTATTATTTGTGGTCTTTTTTTTGTACCTTCGGGCTGGGCTTTCCGGGGGGATTTTTCCTTGTGGCTTCCTGCTTGTCTTGAGTTGGGTTTATTTTTGGGTTTGGCTCGTGGCGAGATGTGCGGTTGGCTCCATACTAGAGGGGCTTAGGGCTCTAGGTTTTTGCCTCAGCCGGAGGTGGGACGCGTGCTTTTTGGTTTTGTTTTTGCCATAGCTAGCGCTGTATGCAGGTTCTTGTACCGTAAACAATGAATATATGATATAAAAAAAAATTAAAAACTAAGTAAAAAAAAAAATGGCTGAGGAAGATAGGCTCTCTACCCTTTATTCTAAGTACTTTCCTTACTTATTACTTTACGAATAAAATGTCTTTATGCTCTTTATCACGTTTATACATCCTGTACACATCTCATGAGCCTATGTAAGATGAAATTATCTTAGATAGGATTTAACAGAAGTTATTCGACGAACAGTGATAACGTAGATCAATAGATCTAAGAACTCTTAATAGCCTGTTTCCCTCCCATTCTGCTGTCGCTCATAGTCGGAGAAAGCAAGTAGAACTTGAAAGCAAGTATGACATGCCGTTTTTTTTTTTTGACTTACCCTGAAAATGAAGCACAGCTGGTCACAACACCACACTTCATTAATTGTAGATCCAATCCCATACAATCTCCTCACAGTAGTTGCAAAAGCATCCCTGAATCGTCATGGAATTGAGGCTGACAAGATCTAGAGAAAGATCTTAGTCCTGAACATGTTGAATTATTGCAGCCTTCTCCTGATCTTTTTCAAGCTTTATTAATGCTACAGCCCATGCCTGAAAGTTTTACAAGCTCAATTGATTTCCAATTACTTGCTTTAGACACTGAAATAGCTGAGATTGAGCTTCATTCCTCAAGAAGAGAAACTGAGGAGAGATCTTCCATAGGACATGGTGGTATGGGAAACTGAGGTAAAATAAAGCGATTGGCAATGTGAAAAGACAGATAGATTCTAGCAGCAGTTTCTTAGGCATGTAATTGAAAAGTCAGAATTCACATATCATTTCTGAGTAGATAATAAGATCCGTTTAATACAAGATAATCCACATCTAATTTGGTGCCCATGTGGATGAAAATTTTCATCTCCAGTAAGGGGACAATCAATAGTCTTGCCCCACTAAAACATGAAAGAAACAACAGAGAAATTTTCACTTTTCAAGGAAAGAGAGAGAAAACAGTACAGAGACAACAGGTTGATAATAGTTTCAGACATCAAGCAAGGTATAACAGAAAGTTCGTGAAGATTTTATATGAAACCAATAGTAGGTGTGAAAATGAACCTCAGGGAAAATAATCGAACAGAACCAGTTTCACAGAGGATGACGGAGAGAATTTTGCTGCTAAATCTGATTCTGATTCTTCTATTATATGAAATTTGATATTCACGATTGCAATCTGCTATTGTATAAGCCTCTCTTGGCATCTCTTGGTAAAGAAAAAAAAAAAGAACTGGTACGTCCCACTTGCTTTCGCGTCCCACTTGCTTTCCCTGACTATGAGTGACAGTGAAATAGGAAGGGAACTGGCTATTATATCTAATAAGATAAAAGAAAAAGAGAAGAGAAGTATCATTGCCCGTCGTTATTAGCTAATGAGGAGTTAAGGAACATTACACATGTGATGTAATGGGAGCTCCCTCTGAGAAGATGGATCCCAAGGTTGTAACCGCACTGAAGTGCTCTTTCTGGAAGTAAAGGTAAAGATAATTAACAATAGAGTTGAAAAAACCAAAACGGTAAAACTTTATATCGTTAAGCCACAGCTTTACCCCATTAAGTCCTGATCTCGAGAGGTAGTTGATGGCCAGAGTAGAGGAGAACTCGCATA
Organism: Tuber indicum; assembly: GCA_006112555.1. Classification (NCBI taxonomy): domain Eukaryota; kingdom Fungi; phylum Ascomycota; class Pezizomycetes; order Pezizales; family Tuberaceae; genus Tuber; species Tuber indicum. The sequence goes on from VBSK01000036.1 coordinate 153,332, forward strand.
TACTTAAGTAGGTTTGGTATGCTGCCAGTTACTTCCCATCACTACTCTGCGTTCGTAAGCACTCAACTCCTGTGGGCTGCCTAGCCAACCTCTATGGATTGGACCAAAGATCTCCCATAGCGAACTAGACCACTCGTATTAGGCATATAAGACCTAGCATAGTGGTAATGTCACACATCTGACCATAGAGGTCAAGTAACTCGATAACATAGTTGCGGTAAAGCTATATAGGAATTGAAATAATAATTTCTAATTTATAACTTCCTGACCACAAACCATATAAGACCACTCGTGATAGTGAATAGCTAACCGAGAGATTTTCTATCAATTAGATAAAAGACATCCAGCACTATCAAACTCATTCAGAAATTACCAATACCTGTTCAAGATTAGATGTATGTTGGACGACTCTAATAAGAGTCCCTCTTAGAGGTAGGAGGTCCGAGGGGAACCACACTTGGATTGGAAGACTAGAGATGCATGAAGCCTTTCTATGATACTGGCGTGTCGAGACTCATGCAAGCATATATTAATTATGCACCAGTTCCTGACAACAAACTTAGCTAGTTCTTGATCAAAAGGGACGATTGGAATGATAGCCATTCGGACTACATTTACATACTTAGTCCATTCATTCTTAGAGATTGTAAAGAGATTATTGGAAGATAGGATGCTATCCTCTGAAAATAAATATCTCGTCTCAATTAAGGTTGAAGTGGTGTACGAACATTCAGGGTCAAATGGTATTTGCACTTAGTTGAAACTAAAGTTAAAAGCTCCTTGGTACAAGTTAGTATAGAGATACTAAGTACCGGTAGATTAGTATAAATAGGTTTAAGGTCTCTGGGTTAGTTAGGAGAATCAAGCAATGGAGAAGAGACCTTAATAATAAAATAAGTTTACAAAATCACAAATCTTTACTTTTATTCTTTTATCACTTTAACGAGTCTTCCTAGACAATCTCGGATCATAAGATTCAGGACCTAGTCTGACTAATAAGATTGATCTCGGCTACTGCCTAACAACTCGGTAGTGTTCTAACATCTGCATGATAGAGGTGTTTTAGCCGCTGCATCTCTAATGCAACTTCAGGAGTAAAAACTCTTCATATCGTGGACATGCCAGTAGTGAGCTGTCATTTCTGTGTGGATACTATGCTAACTATGGAACTCTTTACCCATATACACTTAGTCTTCTACAAGCATTCGCAGCCCCTGAACATCTATCCGGTTCTACTCATTTCTATATCATTCCGGATGATAGCCACGTAGCTCCCTCGACAGACCCCTTCGGAGGTTGACTACCAATAGGCGCTACCCACAGTCAACCCTCCTAGAAGTAAGTCTTATCGTGACCTTAGACTAGTGTCTTAGAGTCCTTAACGATTCTCCAATACTATTACACTTTCGGGGCAACGGACTTCGGTTACCTCGCCTATTGGCCTCCGGAACCTCACATACTACTTCTGACTTCAAAGTAGTATTACTCTGTCAGTTTCGGTCTATTTTACACGAAACTACCTGGAGGCTATTCTCCAGGGTCTCTTCTTCCCCCTCATATATCCTGAGGACAGCTTCCAGTCGGATGGACGGTGTGAGCTCATATGGAGTTACAGCAGCATCTCCACTTGGAGACATTTACTAGACTTACAGCAACTCTTCAGGCTATAGCCCATGATACTAGGGACTTATAACGGGGCTGGAGGGGGGGGGGGTATTAGTAACTACACCTCTAAGTTACAGCTTGTTCGGAGCTCAACTGGTTGTGTGGGAGTGATCTGCACAACCTGAGATTCAAGCATTCTATGTAGTTTTGTGTGACAAACAATCTAGTAACTTCACCTGAAGTCCTGCACAATAAATTACTTTCAAGGTAGGATAACTTGGCTCTATAGCAGAGTACCTCTAGCCCAAAGGTAGGGTAACTCTACCTAGACTCACTGTTGAGTAATTCAGGATAACTCCCAAATTGACTACTTGGGTTACCCTACAGAGTAGGGTAACCTCCAACCCTTACTAGTTCCTATCTACCTTTGGTATAGTTTAGTATGCCCGGCTGAGATACTTAACTACTGGTACCTCTATTTGGTAGACTCTAGTCTACCACCATTCCTACCATAGTAGTCTCTTGACACCGGTATGGGTATTGGTTTGGCTACTTGTAATAGTACTCAGTGGAGTCTCGTTACATAGGATATAAATATTAAAGTACTTCCCAAGCTTTTAGATATCACCAAGCAATATTGAAGAAGTGACCTAAAGAATATAATATTGTTCTTACAATTCTATTCTACATTCTTGTACTCTTAGTAGCCATAAATGAAACAAGTTGCCTACGAGCTCTCCTAGAAAAATCTACATCTACAAAATAAATCTCGATTGGCCTAGATAACCCTAAGTCTATACTGCTTATCTTCTCCGAATAATAGCACTTGAGTGAGAGAATAGCTTTTAGTATTGACAGAAGGACATTGTCATCAAGGTAAGTATTGCTTAGTGTTTGTGGTGATTCCTGTGACTGTGCATATCTCTATTATCTACAAACTTGCTAACTATAATATCTGGATGATAGGGTATCAATCTAGTCTAGTTAAAGGCTGACTTGATCATTGTATTCTTAAAAGTGTGTGATCGAACTCAGTGTATCCAGGCTGTGTAGCAGCATTGATGGCCACTGTATTGTAGTGTTTATATGATTGAAACACAACTACCTCTAAGAGCTGGAGGTGATGAGCGGAGTATATAGGGAGGAAGAAGAGAAGAATTTTCTTTACAGTATAAAATTTGCTGAATTCCTAAGTGTAATAAGAATAGTGTCTGTCTAAGAGAAGTAATCTCCATACTTCGACTTAACATATAATTGAGTCTCTCTTAAAATGATATAGTTATTTTATAGCTAATATATTATTGGAATATTTAAACTCAGAAACAACCAAGAGGATGTCATAGGGAAGGTCAGTTTTGTCAAACCAATCTTCTATAAGAACAATACCAGGAATGGTAATCATTGGTAGAAGGACTCCTCCATTTCCACTGATAGTCTCGATAACCATTACTAGTTCCTGATCACTTGAGCTTGTAAATAAGAGAGGACATTCTAGCTTCCACATAACTACCTATTGAGTCCTCTCAATCTCAATTCTGAATCCTGTCTCGTCAAAATTGTAGCATTCACTTACTACAATTCTGTTGTTTTCTTTTATTTTCTTATAGCGAGAAAATCATGAAAGAAGATCTTCTATACAATGAGCCTATTTACGCTTCACTTTAATAGTTTTTGGTTTCAGACTTAGTACTTAGGATACCTTTGAAGGAACTGTCATGTCCATATATGACTTAAAGTTGGAAGTGGTATAGAGGGATAGAGATGAGAGCGCTGAAGAATAGAATTGGTATTAAAATCAATCTTCCAATATCTGGGTGGAAGACCAATCTCATCTAACCTATTGAGAAACTGACAAAGTACCTGTTATTGGAATTTGTGAACGGTACAATCTTAATAGCAATATAGATTATACAGACATAATATTAAGAGTATATTACGAGTACGTTCCTAGCGAAGAGGTAAGAGGTAAGAAGGCAGATTGGTAGAGTTTCTTGTCCTTAATTCTCTTATAAACCAAGTTAGTAGTAGAGTATATTTATACAAGTTTGCATCCTCCGCGTAAACTCCGTGTAACAGAGAAATATAACAGGGAGCAATATAAGTATGACTGTGTAAAACCGTAACATAGGTAGGAAAAACATAAGGGTGAACGTATTTGACCCTGAGAATCTGCCAAGATATTCCCATAAAATATGTATGAATCATAGAGGGAGTGAGAGAAATTACAGTAAGTCTGAAGAAATAATTATGGCTGTAAAGTCCGAGAAATTATGTAAACATGATGAACTATTCCATAAACTAAAGAAAGTAAGACATGCATAAATCCTTAATCGGTATCACTGAATATTAATGAAATAACGTAAGAAACATATCCTAACTGTAGTAATATATGCGGTGTTTAGGTATGCCCAAACACTAACTAAGTGTGAGAAAATATACGCTATTATCAAGGAAATATAGTTTATGAAACAAATTAAGAAATTGCAACACCTGTTCCTGGTCTGGACTCATCTTCCTATTTAATGGAATAGGTTTCTGGTGAGATTGGTGACTGTTAGGTTGAGCATAAAGATACTGTTCGCAAAGATCAAATTTACAAGTGATGGCAGCAATGTTGGACTTCTCTTCTCCTGCAATTTTATTGAAGGCTTGCTGTATTCACTTTTCTATTTCAGCATAGGGTTTGCTTAACATGGTGGGAGTGGAGAGTTGATTTTGGTCAATCAGTTGCAGATGAATTAGCGATGGAAGAAGAATCTTTCATTTCACGGCAACTTTTATTGAGCTGTTCAGCACTATTCAAGAGTGCCACTGTTTTTAAGGGTTGCTTAGCATCGTTCTAAGTGGTGGGAACCTTAGCACGAGTATCCATTAATCAAGAATAAAAAATTAGAAAGAAATAACTTTTAATGAAATAATATTATGAGAGTATCTAACTATTGGAAGTACTTGGATCTGATATCTAGGAATATTCTAAGCAGGGTAACTTCACTTGATATTGTAATTCCTGGTCACTAACACTTACCTCTAGCCTCCTTACAGGCCTGCATATTGTCATACATATCAATCTTATTTGTATCCTGTGACTATATTACCACAAGATTGAAGGTATCAGATTAATACTGTATACCTTGCTGCTGTTCCTCTGACTGAATCCTGTTCACAGGTTATACAAGAGAGGACCTTTAGCATGCCCTGAGAAGTAGAACAGAGTCAATCTGTCAACTACTCAGGAAGCTATATGGCTTCCATAATGGAACATGTTTAGTACAGGCTGTAAGTAACAGGATGTCTTCATACAAAGATATTATAATTAATATTAGGGTATTTAATATGAAGAACTAACACATTCACATCCATCCCATGAAAATTACAAGAGTCAAGAACTCCTAGGAAGCATGATCAAGGAAGCTAATGGACTTTAAGGAGCGTTACAACTATGTCAGGAGTTGTGTTGTAGTTGTAGGTATTATCACCAATACAATATGATGACTAGCCTCTATCATATAGGAGAACCTAATGCTACTGACCTAAGTGTTTTCACTATACCATATAGAGGGACATCTTTTCTACAAGAGAAAAGTCATTTGGATGAATTCTACTAGCTAGTTGTAGAGTTATTATAACTAGATGTTTTGGCATCTGGCGAACATGCAGATGCAAACTCTGAGATGAAATTGATTATTTTGTGAACGAAAAAGACCATTGGGACCAACATATTTCGACTTAAGAACTAGGTCATAGGTCAAAAGACTTTGAGGATTAGATAATTACTACTGGAGATAAATATATTCTTTCGGGAAAGAAATATTAATTACTGAAAAGGGTGTAATGGTTTTCAGAGTCTGTCAGTATTCACACTCTTAGAAGAAGACCAGAGGTTGTGAGTTTATTCAGAGAGATATATAATTTGTATAATAGTCAGATATGGTCCGAACACTCAGACATGAAATATAAATATTGAAGTACCTTTCAAGTTTTTAGATATTATCAAGCAATAGAGAGGAGACTCTAACAATATATTATTGTTCTTATGATACTATTTTATTTTATTGAGTTCTTAGTAGTTATAAACAAAAATGAGTCATATCTGAGCCTTCCTAGACAAATCTCCATCTACAGAAACAAATCTTGATTGGCTTAGATGACTTTAAGTTTATACAGGTTGTCTCCGCCTAACACTAACAAATGTTCTACAAGTCTCTTACATGAATTGACTAGAAATAGGAGGGGTTCTAGGATCTAAAGATTGATAGTCAAGAACACTACATCATAATAGTAAATCCACTAAAGTAGTGTTAGGTGGAGACACCTGGTATAGAATTAGGTTTGTTTAAGCCAATTGAGATTCGTTTATGTATACGGAGATTTGTCTAGAAAGGCTGGGAAGTAACTCGTTTCGTTTATGACTACTAAGAGTACAGGAAGGTAGAATAGAATTGTAAGAATAATATTATATTGTTAAGGTCACTTCTCCATTGCTTGATGATGTTTGAAGCTTGGGAGACACTTTGATATTTATATCCCGTGTCTGAGTGTTCATGGACTACATTTATCAAACATACAAATTATGTACCTCTTCAATTATAACTCGCAACATTGAGTACACTATGAAAGTATGAATACTGGGAGACCCCGAAAACTATCACATGCTCTCCGGTAATTACTATTTTATTTCTGAAAAACCTGTTTGTTTCCAGTAGTAATTTTTCCATCCTCAGAGTTTTTAGGCCTGTTGCTGAGTTCTCAGGTTGAACTATGTTGGCTCTAATAGTTCTTTCTGTTATTGAGAGGATCAGTCTCAATACGAAGTCACCTTTGCATATATGCCGGAGTCAAAGACTTCTAGTCGTGATAACTCAACAACTAACTGATGGAATTTATTCTGATGAGTCTCTCTTTGTAGAGGAGAAGTCATTCTATGGAATATACTCATAATTCCTCCGTTGGCAATCCTGGTTGTTCTATGTAATGGGGGTTGACTGTAGAGTAGTGGTGATAATTCCCGCAACGGTAACACTTCCCTTACATCGTTGTAATACCCCGTAGAACCTATTGGTTCTTTGGATAGTATCTTCCAGGAGCTCTAGACTCTCATAATAGATAGATCGTAGATGTAAATATATTGGTTCATTGACTTAGAACCTCTAACATTTAACATTGTAACCTAGTGCAAAAATACCCTGTTACCTATGGCCTATGCTTAAGATATCCCATCTTTGATGCCAAGCAACTCCTTGAGTAGTTGATGGATTGACTTTGTTCCACTTCCCAAGGTCTTGCCAGAGGTTACCTCCTATACATTCTGTGAACAGCTTTCAGTCGGACGGACAGCAGCGACGTATACAGTGTTATTCTGTTACCTTCAATTTTGTGACTATATAGTCACAGGACACAACTAAGGTTGATGTGTATGATGATGTGCGGGCCCCGTAAGGGGGTCGGAGGGGTGTGCCGGAGACCGAGATTTCAAAACTTGGGTAAGGTTATCCTACCTAAGGTTCTCCTACGCTATTGGAATCTGGTACTCCTAACAAGTAGTTAGTATCAAAATAATGGGAAGTAGTAGGAATTGGAATGTAAATAACTTTTAGCATTGTATTTTTAAAAACTATTACCAATCATCAATATTATGAATTCATACAAGAAATCAAAATTCTTAATATGTTATAATAAGCACACTTTGATTTTATTTAGAAGAATCTGGAGTAGTTACTTACCGAGAAAAAATCAGAATGATGGAATACCAAAGTCTGAATGAGTTTACCACAAAGAATAGTATCTAGTTCAGACCTTGTAGTTGGATGCAGGCTAGACTAATTAATAAATTGCAAATAGTTACAGACTAGGTATTAATACAGTCTTTGATATTTACTGAGTATTTTCTACTTTTAAGAAGTAAAGGAGATTTTTTTTTTTTTTTTTTTTTTTTTTTTTTATATCATATATTCATTGTTTAAGGTACAAGAACCTGCATGCAGCGCTAGCTATGGCAAAAACAAAACCTGTAAACACACGCATCCCTCCTGCGTCTGAGGCAAAAATCAAGAACCCCAAGCCCCTCTGGTATGGAGCCAACTGCACATCTCGCCCCGAATCAAGCCCCCCCTACAACCCAGACGAACTGAGTCCCAAAAGGAACCCAAAACAGGAAAAGCAGGAAGCCCAAGAAAAAATCCCCCCGGAAATCTCAGCCCGAAGGCACAAAAGAAAGTCCAAAACCAACCCACCGGGCAGACCCAAGGCAGACCCGGCCGCCCGAAGGCACAAAAGAAAGTCCAAAACCAACCCACCGGGCAGACCCAAGGCAGACCCGGCCGCCCGAAGGCTAACCATAATCGGCCCCGAAAACAAGGCAGCGGCACCGATCTGTGGCGCGACCCCAGTCCATTGGGGAAAGGTTCGTAGGAGGAGAGATCCGACCGGCCCGAGGCAGTGCAATACTGACCGGAGGAAGGGGCCAGGGCTAGGGCCCCCAGAGAAATGGCCGGGACGAAGAGGCCAAAACAACGCCCACGTCCCGTAAGGCTTAGGTGGCAGTAAGGTGCCAGCTCACGATGGAAGCAGTAGGGTGCCAGCCAGGAGCAGTAGGGTGCTAGCCAAGGAGGGTGGGCAGTAGGATGCGAGCCGATGCCCCGACGTAGAAAGGAGGGAGGGCCAAGGGCCCAAGGAAAACCCGACCATAAAAACCGAACCGATGCCATATTACCGCGTCTCTCATGTAGTCCCTTGTTCTCCGAGAGATCGCGTCACTTAGTGGAGGGGATCCCACCGGCGAGGAACGGTAGGGGAAGGGCGAGGGGAGGAAGGCGACCGCAACTTGAACCGAGACGACTAGGAGGGTATGGCCAGGCCTCACCAGGAGACAGACCCCGAGGTTACTAGCCGAGGCGTTCCCCCTCAGGGATCGTGCAAAGTGGGGAGACGGGCGTCCACCACCACCAGTGCCGACCGGAAATGAAGAGAGGAAGCCAACCGTGCCAAAGCTAAGCGAGGCCCCAAAAGCGAGACGGGACTACTGGGCGAACCCAGATAACTCCCCCACCAAGCGAACAGGAGACAAGCGAAGCAAAGGCGGGAGAGGATAGAGAGGATACCGTGCCCCTAGGCAGAAGCCATCAAGGGGGCAGAGGGTAGGAGAGGGACCCCCAAAGGGGGCCGAGAGAGGAGGGGCTCACGATAGTTGAGCGTGGTGTTGCAAAACTATGTGGCAGGAAAATAGGGGGCGCGGAGCATGAGAAGTAAAGGAGAGAGTCTTTCTCCTTCAATACTCTGACCTGACATTGTCTTATTACTACAGTAATAATAAGCACTGCTCGCAGATAATTGCCACTTATTGAAGTAATAACAGCTTGTAGTATGCAGGCATCCTAGTAAACCCTTCAGAAGGTCACTAAGATAGGAGGTTATTCAAGTCGGATAGCTTGAAAGAAGATACTTTTAGATATATAGAAGAAAGGACTCGACTTCAGTAATTCTTAGTGACATCATACTGTTATTGAATAAAGGAGAATTGGTACTAGATCATTTGGACAGGCAAGTGCTATATCTAGCTTTCCAGATATGCAAATTGTGTTTGGATAACTCAGTACCCAAGTGAGAAGTATAAGAATGATTGTCTTATCCCAAATCTTTCATAAAAGGATTCTATTATGGTCTGGGGCAGGATTTTTGAAGGAAAGAAGTGTGATCTATTGCATTGTAATAGAAACAATTAGGATACAATTAAGGCCAAAAGCTATTCCAATAATGTCTTTATCCTAGTGCTCCAGCCTTCTGGAGTCAAGAGAGCAACATAGCAGGACATTTTTAATAGGTCATAGAGGATAGAGCATTTGGTTGTAGATCAAAGTATACTTAAACTTTATTTGGCATACCAAAAATACTATAGTATTTCTACTTTTACAGGATATTTTTTGTAGTATTTTTATTTTAGTTTGGCCTAGTGTTTGGCACGTCACAAATACTATAGTATTTTTGTATAACTTTTTTACAATAGTATTTTTATAAAAATACAAGATTTGATAAATAAATTTGAGTTTTCTTTAGTAATATTGTGTGAAATTATTAATTATTTTTCTATTCTTCAAATACAACTTTTTTTACTCTATTATTTCATGCAATAATAGTATTGTCAGTTTTCTATGATAAAAGATTTTATTAATTTGAATTGTACGGAGTCAAATTCTTTTCAATTAACAATACCATCTCTTTTGCTTATTCAGAGGAGATAATACAGATCTTGCCAATATCATACTAGAAATCATGATCTTTTCTCTCAACTAAATAGTACTATAATTTAGAATATTACTAAAGCTATCACTGATGTGTCTGGAGCCTGAAATACGATTCACCACGATTGATACTCTCTACTTTCTCGAAAAGACTATGTATATTAACTACTTGCTCTATCAACAAATATAAGACAGGTGATAGGGACAACCCAGAAATATTTTGATCTATGGAGTAAATCAAGTTGTAATTTACTCGTATACTACATGTCTAATAAAATAAAAAATACTCATAGTATACAAGATTGATTTCAAATATCATATAAGATCTTTCTTATTAAGAAAAATACTATAGTAAAAGTACATTGCTGAACACCAATGGTTTTGGAAATACTATAGTATTTTTATTTTAGCTTATAAGCCATTTTCAGAAAATACTATAGTATAAATTTATTGGTATATGCTAAACAGAGCCTTAGCGCATCAGTGAACAATATAGGATTCCCAAACTTGCTTATCCTTATCATCCTGTGATCTCAAGCTGATTAAGAATGATTGGTCTATTCTGTAAGATAGACTAAATAAGTATTAGGCAGAGAGAACCAATATAGACTTAGGGATGTTTAGACCAATTAACATTTGTTTTTGTTCGCAATTGTGACTTAGGAGGTAGGATCGTATATTTGTCTTAAATAAACTATAAGATATTAAGAGGATATCACGGGCATGTTTTGTAAGGAGTGGTACAGTTTGAAGGTAGATTGGTAGAGGATCTGCTCCTTATTTCTTCTAAGTGAGGTGTGTGGGTGGTAGCTCCAATATATGCAGAAGTGAGTCAACTTGTAGTAAAAGAAATTTAAATGGGAAAATCATAAGTAAGATCATATTTCTCACTAGAGAAACATAAGTGCCAATGTGTTTGACCCTGAAAATCTGCCAAGAAAAATCTCAAAAGTGAGCATAAATCTAAGATGGTGTGCGGGAAATATTAAGAAAATATCATAAATCCAATATGTAATCACTATGCATAACTGTGCATAAAAGATGAAGAAAAACCCAATTTCATCCTATAACCAGATAAGAAAATAACATTTTAGTTTCCTACTCATATTCAATAAAATTTCTATGAGATTAATGTAAATATGATCCAGCTGTAGTAATGTCCGCAGTCTACAGGTATTAATCGAAATATAACTAAGTGAGTGAAATACAGTATTTATCATTAAATATATTGAAACGAAATATAGGAAAGAAATTTCAACAGTTTTAGTAGATAGAGATTTGTCTAGGAAAAATCAGAAGCAACTTGTTTTATTTATGACTACTATGAGTACAAGAAAGTAGAATAGAATCATATAAACATTATATTGTTAAGGTTTCTTTTCAGTTGTTTGATGATGTCTAAAAGCTTAGGAGACACTTCAATATTTATATCCTGTATCTGAGTATTCATGGATTACATCTATCTATCATACAAAATATGTACCTCTCAAAATATAACTCGCAATGTCGGGTATTCCTAAAAGTGCAAATACCTAGAGACCCTGAAAATTATCATACCCTCTTCAGTTACTACTATTTCTTTTCTAGAGGACTTCATTACCTCCAGTTGTAGCAATTCAATTCTCAGGGTCTTTAGACCTGCAGCTGAGTTCTCAAGTCAAACTATGCTGGCCCCAGTAGTCTTTCTAATTCGCGAGAGGATCGGTCACATTACAGAGTTGCATCTGTACATAAGTCGAAAGTGAAGACTTCTAGTTGTGATAACTTAACAACTAATTGATAGAATTTATTCAAATAACTTTCTCCTGATAGAGGAAAACTTCTTCTATTGAACATGCTCATAATACTTCAGTCAGCAACTCCTTGTTGTCCTATGTAGTTGGAGTTGGACAACAGAGTATTGGTAATAATTCCTGCAACTATGACACTACTCTTAACATGGAGGTAACACTTTTTGAAGCTTGTTGGCTTCTTTGATAGTCTCCTCTCAGAGCTCTAAACTCTTCTAATTAATTAAGGGTAGATGTGAATATATTAGTTCCTTACTTTGGAGCCTTTAATATTCAATATTGTAACTTCGTGAGAATATGTCCTGTTACTTACAGTCCATATCAAAGATCTCTTATCTTTGAAGCCAAGTAACTTCCTGAGTAGTTGACAGATTGACTTTATTCTACTTCCTACCACTTGCCAGCTGTCCCCTCCTATATCTCTCGGAGGAGAATCTGGTCAAACTGATAATAGTAACGTATACGGTGTTATTATAATACCTTCAACTTTATGACAATTTAGTCACAGGACACAAATAGGGTTGATGTATTTGATGATGTGCTGGCCCTATAAGGGGGCTAGAGGGGGGTGTTGGAGACCAGGAATTCTGATTTCAAGTAAAGTTATTCTACATAGGTTATCTCTACATTATCGAATTTGGGTACTTGAAACAATAAGTCGCATTTATGGCCACAGGGCATAGAAGAAATAGTGGAAGCAATACAGGTATTACATGGCCCTGTTCCTATATCAGTATGTGCCACAGGTAACGATACTTCTCTTTTAGTATCTATTAATACTATCTCTTAATACTTATAGTGTGTGTTCACACTATTCCTTTCTCTTCGTTATTACCAGTAGTTGTAGAGATGTTCCTCTTCTACTAGTTTTCTTATAAGGATCGTAGAGTAGATAGAAGAAATTCGTTCTTAAAACAATAAGTAGGAAAATAACTTAGATGGTTGCGTGAAGAACTAACTAACACACCCTTTTTTTGTTATTTTTTTTTATATCATATATTCATTGTTTTGTTAAGGTCCAAGAATGTGCATGCAGCACTAGCTATAGCAGAAACAGAACCCATAAATCAAAACAACTAACAAAAGGAAGACCCTTAACCGGTTCCTCCAAGGACGCCCAATAACCGAGGCAAAGACTAACAGGACTTATAAAGGAAAACTACTAACTAACTAGTATTATACATGAAATAAACAAAAGTTTAAACAGGAAACCTTCTACCATTTAGACCATTTAGCGACCCAGCCAACGACAACCGAGGCGAGGCAGGAAGGAAGGGGGAGGGGGACAAAGAGGGCAGTTGGGGGGAAATTTGTACATACATATCGCGGGGGAAATCAGTTCTAGTAGTGACAAGGTAATGGCCAAGGTCTACCAGGGCTGGGACCAAGGTCCAGAGTGGGGAGTCAGGTCCAATATCCGTTATCCCCTGGAGATGGTGATCATGGGTAGCAGATTTGGCTAGACAGTGGAGAATGGCAGGTTCGAAGGTCTCGTTACCTTCCTCACACTAAGGGCAGAGGACAGATGGGTCCTCATCATGCTACGATGGATGGGCTACTAGGTAACTCTTGCCAGAACACATCAGGTGGAGCCGGTTGGGGAAGAAACGGTCGAGCCCTATGAAGGGGTGCGGGTAGAGGGTGGGGTTAAAACAGTAGGAGGGCATGGAGGGCGAGAGAAGGTGTCAGGAGGTAAGGAGATCCTCCCGGCATCTAGCTTTGAGGGAGGCATAGAGGGCAGGAGTAGAGCAGAGTTGGCAGGAGGGCGGGGATCAGGGAGATTGCTGACAATAAAGTGGATACAATGGGCAACTGCGTCGACTGGAAGGTGGTGGTGGTTTGGCGTGGATGGAGGCTTGGCGAACCATCTGAGCGGGGTGTAGTTGGGGCTGGCCTATGGGTGGCGATACCGGACAGTTCTGGGGTGTCGGAGGGAGTCTGGTGCTCGGAAAGGGGACGTAGTAGGGACAGTGTGGTCAAGTTGGACAGTCGTGGGGTTTATTTCTGGAGGGAGGTAGACAAGCCGCATGGCTGCAAGGCGCTGAAGGTGTTTAATCAGGAGGTCGATGGGTGGGAGGGCCACCACGCAAGGAAGGACAGCCATGTTCGTGGAGAGAAAACAGTTAGTAACACACCTCTAGATCCTGTACCAGAAAGCCCAAAGTTTATCGAGCATTTTGGCGTTGGGGGAGAGGAGGTCACACCCGGAGAGGAGGATGGAGTGGATGAGGGGGGAAGTGTGGCGGTGGCAGATGTGGTGGGCGAGTCCTTTGTCCGGGTGGGAGAGTCGGTCTATTGTTACCAGCAAGGCTTTTGCCAATGCCAGCCGTCTTATGAAGTGTGCGGTAGTGGCTCTGTCCAGCGCCGGAGTTACCGGTTCGTGCTAGTAGCCCAACCAACAAAGTGTCTGGGCGGGTTTGTAGGGGACAGAGTTCGCTGAGACATAGAGGGGGGACAGAGGCCCCCTCTGCTGTCGGATGCTCCAATGCATGAGTTCAATCTGAGGGAGGGAGAAGGCGACGCCAATCCGGCGCCCTCGAGACCTGAGAGAGGTCGCAACAGCCTGAAGCTTTTGGACATTGTGTCGATAGGATAGTGACACCATGGTCACGGCAATGTCATCAACATATGAGAGGATTATTCTATTCGGGACTGGGAAGTTGTTAGGAGTACCTGATTCCGATAGCCTAGGAGTACCCTAGGTAGGGTAACTTTACCCGAATTCGAGAATATTAGTCTCCAATATCCCCCTCCGGCCCCCTTACGGGGCCCGCGCGTCATCCTATACATCCACCATTGTTGGGTCCTGTGACTATATAGTCACAGAAGTAAAGGTGTCAGAATAACACCGTATACGTCGCTGTCGTCTGTCCAACTGGAGGCTGTTCCCAGGATATATAAGAGGGGACCTTTGGCAAGACCTGAGAACAACGACCGTCTCCGCTACACCTCCGGTGATTGAAATCTCAACACCAGGAAATCATCACCACTTTTTCGTGTCTGGTCCTCCCCCTATGGGGGGGACTAGGCCATCGTCTTTTATCTTTTTGCAACAGCAAAACTTCTCTCCTGCTTTCTCTCTTGAGGTCTACCCTCATGAGACCCTCCTCGCTCCCTCCTGGCGTCCTCCTCGCTGGGTTTCTCTCCTTCCCCGCTTTTGCGTTAGCCTCGCTTAGCATCAGCACGGTCGGGTTCCTCCTTTTTTCCCTACAACAGACGGCTGGGAATACGGTTTGCGGTACGCGATTCCTATGGATTCCTTCTCCTTCTTCTGCTCGGTTCGGGTCAGTCCCTCTGCTAGGTCCGGGTCTTGTCCCGCTGGTGGGTACGGGTTAGTCCCACGGTCGGGGGTTGGTGGTTGGTTTTCTCAACCGGCTGCGGTCGATTTCGCCCCTCTCCTCCTCTCTGCCCTTTACGGTGGCTTTGTCTACTGTTGGCCCTGGGGATTAATGGAGACCGCCTAGTTTAGACACGAACACGTTTCCGATAGTTGTTTCGGCATCTGGGTCTACCCCTCCCTCTTCCTCCCTCGGCTCGTTCGGCTGGCATCCTACTACCACCCACTTCGGCTAGCACCCTACTGCTCTCCCAGCTGGCACCTTACTGCCCCCCGGCTAGCACCCTACTGCTCCCCCAGCTGGTACCTTACTGCCACCTCTCTCTGGGGGGCCCCAGCCCTGGCTCCTCTCCCTCCGATTGGTATTGCACTGTCTCCGGTCGGTCGGGATCTCTCCTCGTCAAGCTTTCCCCCTTGGTGGGGGTCGCGCCATAAATCGGTGCACCTGGTCCTCTTGGGCCCGATCGAGGGTTAGCTTTTAAGCGGCCGGCCGTGCTATGGGCATGGTTTGGTGGGTATGAGTTTGGTTTTCTTTGTGGTGAGATTTCCGGGGGGATTTTTCCTTGGGCTTCCTGCTTTTCCTGTCTTGGGTTTCTCTTGGGGCTTGGTTCGTCCGGGTTGTAGGGGGGGCTTGATTCGGGGCGAGATCGTGCGGTTGGCTCCATACCAGAGGGGCTTTGGGTTCTTGGTTTTTGCCTCAGACGGAGGAGGGACGCGTGTGTTTACGGTTTTGTTTTTGCCATAGCTAGCGCTGCATGCAAGTTCTTGTACCTTAAACAACGAATATATGATATAAAAAAAAAAAAAAAAAAAAAAAAAAAAAAATGGCTAGACCTGGGAAGTGGAACGAAGTCAATCCGTCAACTACTCAGGGAGTTACAAGGCTTCAAAGATATGACATCTTTGGCATGGGCCATAAGTAACGGGACGTTTTCGCACAAGGTCATGAGATGAATGTTAGGAGGTTCGGGATTATGAACCAATGCATTCACATCCACCCTTCGATGATTAGAAAGAGTCTAGAGCTCCTGGAAGCACTACCAAAGAAGCCAACGAGCTTCGAGGAGTGTTGCAACTATGATAAGAGGTGTACCGCAGTTGCGGGATTTACAACCAACACAACACGAAGGTCCACCCCCTCTACATAGAACAATCAGGAGTTGCCGACCGAGGAATTATGAGACTATTCAATAGAATGGCCTCTCCTCTACGAGAAGAGAGTTATCGGAATGAATTCTATCGGTTAGTTGTTGAGTTATCACAACTAGAAGTCATTGACTCTGGCATATCTACAGATGCAGTCCCGTATCAAGACTGATCCTCTTGGTAACGAAAAGAACTATTGGAGCCAACATAGTTCGACTTGAGAACTCGGCCACAGGTCTAATGACTCTGAGAATCGGATAATTACTACTGGTAACAAGTATGTCTACCGGAGAGGAAATAGTAATTACCAAAGAGGGTGTGGTAGTTTTCAGGGTCTTCCGGTGTTCGCACCTTTAGGGAGAACTCGACGTTGCGAGTTAAAATCAAAGAGGTACATATTTTGTATGTTAGATAGATGTAGTCCGCGAACACTCAGACGCGGAATATAAATATCGAAGTGCCTCCCAAAGTTTAAGACATCATCAAGCAACGGAGAAGAGACCTTAACAATATAATATTGTTTTTACGATTCTATCCTACTTTCTTGCACTCTTAGTAGTCATAAACGAAACGAGTTGCTTCCGAGCCTTCCTAGACAAATCTCCGTCTATATGAAAGAATTCCGATTGGCCTAGACAACCATAAGTCTATCCCGGTTGTCTCCGCCTAACAGAAGTGGAGGGTGGAAACTTAAATAAGAAAAAGAAGAGGATAGAGAGGTGACCCCTAAGGTGCGCTAACCTGTATGAGGGAGAGGACTTTGGGAGAGCCTTGGTAGAGGAGGTGACAGTGGAGGCCATGCAGGAAAAAGTGAACCCAGGAGACAAGGTAGGGCTGTATCCCTTTTTCCCACAGCCTCCCACAAAGAGCAGCCGAGTCGACATTATCGAAACCTCCCTTTACATTATGGAACAGGATGGAGGAGTAGAGTCCCATGCTGTCCACCAGCCGGACTTCGTGGGAGAGGGTTGCAAGGGCGTCGAAAGTGCCCATGCCTGAGAGGGAGCCACACTAGTTGGGGCAGACTAGGCCAAGGGCCTGAGCAACTGCAGCTAGCCTAACAGCTGCCACATGCTCCAAGATCTTGGACAGGGTTTGGAGTAGGACGATGATGCGAAAGGAAGCTGGTGTATCATAGAAGGCCTTGCTAGGCTTGTCAAGGACGATCCCATTAGCCTGCGTTCAGGAGGGGGGTTGGAAGCTATAAGAGAGGAGGGGCCGCAGAAGGGAGTTGAGGATCTTTGGGTTGGTAGTTTGGACTCGTTTCCAAACCGAGTAGGATATGTGGTCGGGCTTGGGAGCGGACGAACTTGAGCTGGAGCGCAGTACCCCAGTGATCTCTTCTTTTATGAGTTCGCTGAGATCCTTGAAAGGGCAGAGAACAGACTAACTAACTCACCCCCTTTTTTTTTTTTTTATATCATAAATTCATTGTTTTAGTTAAGGTACAAGAATGTGCGTGCAGCGCTAGCTATGGCAGAAACAAAACCCATAAATCAAAACAACTAACAAAAGAAAAACCCCTAACAGGTTCTTCTGAGGACGTCCAATAACCAACGCAAAGCCTAATAGGACTTATAAAGGAAAACTACTAACTAACTAGTATCGTAAATGAAAAAAAACAAAAGTTTTAAACAGGAAACCTTCTACCACTTAGACAATTTGGCGACCCAGCCAACGACGACTGAAGCGAGGCAGGAAGGGAAGGAGGGGGAGACAAAGAGGGCAATCGGGGGCAATTTTTGCATACATGTTGGGGAGAAAACCAGTTCTAGTAGCGACAAGGTAATGGCTAAGGCCCACCAGGGATGGGACCGTGGTCCCGAGTGAGGAGTTAGGTCTAATATCTATTATCCCCTGGAGGTGGCGATCACGGGCGGTGTTAGACAGAGACAACCAGTGTAGACTTAAGGTTGTCTTGGCCAATCGAGATTCTTTCGTATAGACAGTGATATGTCTAAGAAGGCTCGGAAGCAACTTGTTTTGTTTAAGACTACTAAGAGTACAAAAAAGTAGGATAGAATTGTAAGAACAATATTATATTGTTAAGGTCTCTTCTCCGTTGCTTGATGATGTCTAGAGCTTAGGTGGAACTTTGATATTTATATTCTGCGTCTGAGTGTTCGCGGGCCACATCTATCTAACCTACAAAATATGTATCTATTCTAATCTGATGCGTAACGTCGAGTTATCCATAAAGGTGCAAACACTGGCAGACCCTGAAAACTATCACACCCTCCTCGGTAATTACTATTTCCTACGTGGAAGACATACTTGTCACCAGTAGTAACTATCTGATCCTGAGATTCCTTAGACCTGTAGCCGACTTCTCAAATGGAACTATGTTGGCTCTAATAGTCCTTTTCATTATCAAGAAGATCAGTCTTGATACGAAGCTGCCTTTGCATAGATACTGGAGTCGATGACTTCTAGTTGTGATAACTCAGCAACTAACCGATGGAATTCGTTTCGATGACTCCTCCTTCGTAGAGCGGAGGTCATTCTATTGAATACTCTCGTAATTCCTCCATCGGCAACTCGTGGCTGTTCTATGTAGAGGGGGTGGACCTTCGTGTTGTGTTGGTTATAAATCCCGCAACTGCGGTATACCCCATATCATAGTTGAAACACTCCTTGGACCTTGTTGGCTTCTTTGGTAGTATTTCCAGGAGATCTAACCACTTTCTAATTATCGGCGGGTGGGTGTGAATGCGATGGTTTGTTGTCCCAAACCTCCTAACATTCATATCTCGACCTTGTGTGAAAATGTCCTGTTACTTACAGCCTATGTCAAAGATGCCAAATCTTTAAAGCCTAGTAGCTCCCTGAGTAGTTGACAGATTGACTTCGTTCCACTTCTCAGGTCTAGCCAGAAGTCCCCACATATATATGCTGTGAACAGCTTTCGGTCGGACGGACGGCAGCAATGTATGTGGTGTTATTCTGATACCTTCAATTCTGTGACACTATAGTCACAGGATGCAACTAAGGTTGATGTGTATGATGACGCGCGGGCCCCGTAAGGGGGCTGGAGGAGGGTGTTGGAGACTAAGATTCTCGAACTCGGGTAACGTTACCCTGCCTAGGGTACTCTTAGGTTATCGGAATTGGGTATTCCTAACATGAGCTCCCTCCTCTAGGGCTTTGCCTTGAATGCCCCTTTGGTACAAAATAAAAATTAAACATTAAATTTTAAATATTAAATAATAAACCTTAAACATTAATCATTTAAGGACCCGATGAAAGCAGGGTAAAAAACCTTCCGTGTTTGCTTGTCCATGGCAGGAAAATCTTATCTTCATCGTCCTTCCTCTGCCCGCTGTGGCATTTCCGGATTATCGCAATGAAATTCTCCCACTAATTCCCTCGCATTATCCATTCCTGTCATAGGCTCCCAAGTGTTCTCATCTTCAGAACCGTCCTGCCACTTGACGAAGTACCACAGCTCACGTATCTGTTGATAGTGGCCATGGACTCTTTTTCTGTAAGAGCGTATCTCTCTTCTTACAATCTTTTCTATCTCCCATTGTAGGTCGCCTTCGATATCTTCAAGTTCTCTGGGAGGCTGTTGTCGGTCTGCTCGTACTGACTCAATGTAAGGTTCCAACAGAGAAACATGGAATACTGGGTGTATATTCCAACTATCCAATATGTTGAGTTTAAATGCGCACCTTCCTTGTTTTTCTAGAATCACGAAAGTTCCATAAGGTTTTGGGCTTAACTTTTTAGACTTCCAGCGAGTGCGAATGTTCCTTGCGTTTCGCCTTACTTTATCACCGGGCTTGAAGCCCGGTTGTTATTTGGCCTTTCAATCGTAATATTTAGCTATAGCTTCTCGTGTTTGCTCGAGTGATTGCCGTGCTTGCTCATGAATCATTTTTATCCAGTTTGCATAGAGGGTTGCTCCTGGATTATTCGCCTCGCACTCCTTTATCCATTTCATTTGAGGATGGTACACATATTTGAGTAGAATGGAGTCATTCCGTGTGTATTGATAGCCGAATTATCGTAGACATGTTCGGCTAAAGGTAGGAGTTGATACCAGTTGTCCTAATTGTAGTTGACAAAACTTCGTAAGTAACCTTCCAGCACTTGATTGGTATATTCCGTTTGTCCATCAGTCAGTAGGTGGGATGCTGTTGACATCCTCCTTCTTATATCCAATGCTTTACACAACGACTCCCAGAATTCTCCTGCAAACTTTGAATCCATATCCGACACAATTTCTGATGTTAAACCATGTAGCTTCCATATTTCCTTCGTGAAGGCTGTAGCGATATCTTTCGCGGTCGCTGTTCCCTCCAATCCAATAAAATGAGCCATCTTGGTGAACCGATCAACCACTACCATTATCTAGGTACATCCTTGACTTTGCGGTAGTTGTGTTATAAAGTCCATAGATATAGATGCCCAGGCCACGTATGGTATCAATAGTAGTTGAAGTAGACCATACTTTGCATGGCGTAGTGACTTGTTGTGTTGACAATTGTCACATGATGTACATAATTGTTTACCCAATTAGCCAGGCCTTTACAACAAAAATTTTGCATGATGATCTCGAGAGTTTTTTCTTGTCTGAAATGTCCTGCAATCTTTGCATCGTAACAACCCTCAGCTATCATGGTATATGGGCTCTGGCTATTTGGTACCAATAGCCTTTGCTTTTAGTAAAGCAAATCATGGGTTAGGGTCCAAGCCTTTGAGAAAGGTTTGTTGTTGTCTCAGAGTTTTTCTAATTCTTTTCTTTGCTTAAGCCATTCCTTATCGCCTGGAATGGCCTTCTGAATCTGCTCCAGAAATTCCGGATTGAATTTCTTCAATTCTTTGCAGGCTAGTATAGTACTAGTCATGAGAGTTCGTTCGGGTATTTCAGTTACGTCATACCTGTATTTATTCTGATCCATTGATGTATGGAGCTGGCTGACTACTGGTGCAATTTCTTGAATAGTCATAGCTCTTGTAGCAATATCTGTGCTACCAAATCCCGCTGTTCCTCTTTCTGTTTCGTCCAGGTTATCTATTTCCACCATATCAGCGGTATTAATCTTTTCTATCACTAGTTAGGTGATACAAGCCCCTTCTTTGATGTGACAGTCCGCGTCTCGCTGGTTGAATAGTAGACCTTTGAGTTCTCCGATGTAATCCACATCGATTGCTATCTGTTGAAATCCCACTTTTAATGGCTAACCCAATTCTGGGAGCAATTTTTCCATATGTTCCAACTGGCAATCCCACTGCGATACCGGTTCCGACAATTAACTGTCTCCTTGCCGGGACTATGTCCTCCTGTAGGGCGTAGAGATCATGGCCTGCTGCCATTCTTGAACCTTTGATTGGTAGTCTTGCTCTTGTGTCTAAACCTTTGACCCGAATAACGGAATTGGGATCATTCTATTTAGGTTCCTCTTGGATGTCATCGGCACATATATTGTCTTCGGAACTTCCTGCAACTAAGCAGACTTGAATTTCCCCCATCTTAGCTCTGGTAACTGAACTGATCTGGAAATGTTCAGGTTCTAAGGTCGCTTGTTGGCGATGTGCAGCTCCCTCCTCAGGACGGTACTCCGGCCATCGACTAATGGCATCCCGTTTTTCTCCTCTAGTTCCAGGGTGGTAAACAATTTTAAAATTGTAGTCTGCGCGCTTCTGTGCCCAGCAAATCTGGAGACCACTCCAGACCTTTGAGGTGAGGAAATATTGGAGGTTTTGGTGATTGGTATAGACAGTAACCGGTTTTTTAGTTTCAACCAAGTATTGGCGCCATTCCTTGAATGCTTCTAGGATCGCTAATAGTTCTTTATCGTGGATCTCGTAATTTCGCTCTGCTGAGTTCAGTTTGCGGGAATGAAACGCCACTGGATGTAGTTGTTTCTCCAGAAATTGCGATAAGATGCATCCTAAAGCGAAGTCTCTAGCATGTGTTTCCACGATCGTTTCTCTTTCGGGGAAGAAATGGTGTAGGATGCGGGCAGATGTAAACCTTCTCTTAAGTTCTTGAAAGGCTGCCTCTTGTTCTGAGCCCTACCAGAACTTTGTTGGATCTCCCTTCAATGGTTCTGTGATCGGAGCACAGATTTTAGAGAAGTTTTCTATAAAGCGTCAGTAAAAGATGGTGAATCCTTGGAATATTTAGACTTCCTTAACCGACTTAGGTGGCTTCCAATCTAATACACAGCCCACCTTTCGGGTACTCATAGACACCCCATCGATGGCTACTATATAGGCTAAAAATTCCACCTCTTGTACGTGGAAGGAAGATTTTTTTATTGTAATTGCAAGTTGGAAATCTGCTAGTTTTTGCAGAACTATTTTTACCAACTCGGTATGTTCTTTCTCAGTCTTTGAATAGATGAGAATATCGTCAAGGTAGCAAACAACTCCTTGGTCAAGATGTTCCCAGAGAACTTCGTTCATCATATATTGGAAAGTTGCTGGAGCGTTTGCTAGTCTGAATAGTATTACCTTATATTCGTAGTGCCTGTATCTTGTTCGGAAGGCCATTTTCCATTCAGCCCCTTCTTTTATCCGAATGAGGTTATATCCGTCTTCTAGATCAATCTTTGAAAAGATGGTTGCCCCTGCTACTCGATCGTGTAGTTCCAACATTAGCGGTAGTGAGTACTTGTTTAAGATAATGATCCTGTTTTGGTTTCTGTAATCCACCACCAAACGTAGTCAACCATTGGCTTTCGTTGTGAAAAGAATTAGTACACCGAATGGCGATTGACCTCATATAATTTTTCCTTGTCAGATCATATCGTTAAGATATTTGCGTAGGAGTTTAAGTTGCTTTTCAGGTAGGGGATATATGGGTTCCCAGGAGGGCTTTGCTCCGTCAACTAATTTAATCTCATGATCAAATATTTTTCTCGGCGCTAGCTTTACCGCAGTTTGCGGTAGGAAGAGCTTCTTGAATCCTCAGTAATGTTTGGGGAGAGAGTTGAAGTTTACTTCATTTGGGTCTTCGATAGTTCCAATTCTTGCAATTTGAATCGCGCTCTCATCCTAAGCTACTGATTCGTCGTATTTGAACATATCTGCAATTCCTTCATCTTCTTCTTCCACACAAGTGTTTTTAAACTTGGGGTCTTTGAATTCCCAGTTATCTGGGTCCCCAATGTTTGATAGGATGTGTTCTGAATGCCACCACCCAAACAGGATAATTATAGCATAGTCTCCTGCTGCTGTGATTTCGCACGCAACTTCGGATAAGTGTTTATTGCGTCCAATCTCAAGCCATAATGGACGCGTATAAAACTTTCCTCCCGATGGAGATGGTACTCCATCGAAGCCTTGAATCGCGACCGGATTCGGTCTCTCTGTCAATGCAATTTTTAATTCCTTAATGAGGTCTTTGTTGATTAGGAACACATTGGATCCTGAATATAACAGAACACGGATTTTGTATTTCTGTCTGTTTGGATTTAAAACATAGATATGAGTATATCACTCGGGACAGCCATATCGTGTAGGTTTTGGCGCGTCAAGCGCACGTCTCTTTAGATGAGGGACTGACGCGTCGGCTTTTCGTTTCGACATGTCTGAGTTTTGATAACAACTAGGATGTTTGTTACGGTGCCAGCGCAGTTTCGACCATTCAGGTCTCCTCAGACAAACTGGTTTCCTATTAATAAAGAAAATCCTAGATTCATACTCGGCGTTTCACCAATATACTTTATAGTGCATGACCAGTTCTCAGTCTGAATGCCTCTCCTTTCTCCGATGCTTAGGGCCTTGGTGGTAACGAGGTCTGCTTTCACAAGTATATTGTCCCTCTCCAATTCTTCTCCCTTAAGAATTGGTTTGATCTTTCAACCAGAAACAGCTGCGTGTGCAACATATATGTATTCCCGGTGTTGTCCAGCTAGTACAACCTCCCGGATACGTATCCTACAACTTCACCTATGTTTTCTGGGTTTAAGATCTTGTCACGTGATATGGTCGTCCATATTATTCTTCACCAACCCTAAGAACTAACTGGGAGTGGAAACGCTTGTGGGTAAGGCCTGCGGAATAAATAGCGTACTTGAGAGACTAACTAGCTTATTCGCTGCTCTTGTCCGGGCGCTTGGACCATCCCCTCTTTCCAACATAACTCAGCTTCAGGTCTGATAGGTTCGAGAGTGTGGGCCTGCATAGCCTTTCGGGCTGATTTCATCGTCATGAATTCGATAACCCTTCTGGCTAGAGGTCTCTTACCCACAAGCCTACTTAATATACCCGCTAATGCTGGTATGGAAGCAATACCTGGCCAAGGTGTTGTTTTGATTCCCGCTGACCCTGGCAGACTATCCAGACGATAATACCACTGGTGCTTCATCAGCGAAAATTATTACTTGCCTCCTGTACATCCTGTATGTCTGACGCACCGGACGCCGAAACGTTAACTGTTAACCAGGACGCCATGTTGGCCCAATGTCGCGTCCTAACTTCTGTCGTGCGTTGTCGTCCTGACGGCATCCTGAAAAGCACCCCTACATCCTGTGCGTCCCGAAAACGTCAGATCCTCCTCCTACTCTCCCGGTTGCTGTCTGATCCAGCTCCCTTGCATCCTGAAACATCCGATCTCCCCCCCCTCTCCCAGATGATGCCCCCTCTCCCGTCCCGCATCCTGAAATTCCTCCTTGTCTTCTGATAATTCCTCGCTGTTCTCCAGTTCGCTTAGGATACGACGATGCTTATCCTTGCATTGGGGCGTGGCGCAGCATCTGGCTATCATGTCTGGATACTTTTTACTGACTCCCTTGCCATCGGGATTTTGGCCTGCTATACTTGACGTGTCCTGATTGAGCCTTGCCCTTGTAGTCTTATCCTGTTACTAGTATCTCGCATCTGGATCTTCCCAGGATGGCCTTTAATGCGTAACAGGTATTCCCGACACCGTCCCTAGGTTGTATCTTCTTTCTGGTATGCATCATGCTGTTCACGTACGATCACCAGTACTAGTATATTGTGGTGGTTAGACGTCTTAGAGACCGCCGCCCTTTATCGTTTTTTTCCAATCAATGCCTACTCATGAAGACCAGTTATTACTTTTATGACCCATCACGTCACGTCACAGTTCCACAAATTGAATATATTACTATCTACATGCCCCCAATCCAATCCGTATTAATTTACCACGCCGGCGCTATCATCTGGTGCCTACTGCACAACGTCTGGCTGACAATCTGAATCCCTGATCTGTAGTGGCTGGCTGTTCTGGGACTCCTCCATGCCTAGCGAGAGAGGGCCGGATAGAGATGGGCTCACCTGGCCGCGAGCCCCTGGACCCACAAACAGCTCATCCGTATCATTTGGACCCGCATGGTCTGAATCTATAAACGCCAGTGCGCGGGCAATTGATGACTGGCTACTGTATTGGAACGAGGGGTCTGTTTCTTGTGAGTGATTCTGCCGTTCCAAGTACTGCTCCAAGCTCAACGAGCGGGGATTGGCCCATAGTAGTGCAAGGCTTCCTCCTGTTTCGGATGTCTGGCGCGCGAGCTCTTGCTTTACAGCCTCCCAATCATCGTCATATCCTTCACACCGCTCTTGCTGGAGCCTGTCAACCTGCTCAACCTTGTTCTGTATGGTCCCACGGACATACCCCAGAATTATGTCTTGGACATTTAGTGGGCACTTGCCCCACGTTAGTTTCTGTCGTGTGAAAAGGTCTTCCGTGTCCGGCAGCAAGTTAGCTGTTTGGTTGCCAATGATCTGTTACAAGAATAGCAAAGTCTTACCTGCGACAGACTCCGGCTTGAAGTCCCTTGGCTCCTGATAGATTCCAGATTTCCATGCACGTAGTGTATGGCAGATTATAGCGTACGTCAAGCAGATCATAGTACCGTTGATCTGTCTAAGAAACTCAGGATCTATTATCCCGCGCATTTTCTTTCCCGCGAAATACTTGCCGTAAATTGCCTCCGGCATTTGGGGCATAAGGAAACGGAAGCCCAGGTTCTGCGTCGTGTTAAATCTTAACCGGTATTAATGACTCGTACGATCCGGACATTTGTAAACACGACCGCTATTGCAGATGAGTAAAACATCTGCAAAGGTTTTTGTGGTACGCAATAGCAGTCATGTGCACAAATGTCCGGATCTTATGAGTATGGGGTAGCCACATTGTGGGAGCAAACCTCGTACCCTTTCGGGTCGCACATAAACCTATCCCAGTCCAGAAGATATTTCACACGACGTGCCGTAGCTGTCAGATCTTCCGGCAGTTTGTATAACTTTACAATGTGATTCTTCACATGGTATACGAACTGCGACCATACGCCCAAGTGCTGTTGACATATCTTTCTAAGTTAGTACTGCGCTCTACGTCACATCACGCATGCCGGGTCGACTTACCAAATTTATGCACTCCTCTGTGGGCGCGACAGCTTCAGTCTCTTCATTCCTCTCCACCACTGCACCCCAGATTTTGAGCACCTGGCCAGTCAAAGTAACGACATTCGGGAGTAGGTCCTCAAACAGGGTATACTGCAGAATGAGTGACTTTGCCCACTCCATCATGGCCCTTTTGGTGCCTGTTAGCAAATTGCGCCGAGAATTCCTTACTAACCAGTTATACTGGAGGGGGAAGCCTGGGCCACTGGTTGGGCTGGTGCTCCTAATGTCAGACGTAGAAGCACTCCGACTACATAGTGGCGAGGAAATTCGTGGAATGCTAGATGACGTAAACGGAGGAGGACTATAGGCCCTACCACGATGAATTCGACCACACGCTGCTGGTGTTTGTGTCACAGAATCAGCCGCCTGTTGTCCTGAGCCGCTTGAAATGCGCACTGTCGTCGTGGCACAGTTTCACCTAAATTTGGCTACTTGGGACACCTCGGTCCGTCGTGGTGTATTGGTATCGGCTATATCGAGGTCTTCTGAATCGGGTTCTGTCTCCGTTTCACTGGGATCTGATACTTGTGAGTTTTGGTACTCATCGGTGCTAGGATCGCTCAGAGGAACAGTTTCCGTCTCTCCTAGTCTGGTGGACTCAGTCGCCGGTTTGGCAGACACGGTGGTCTGTACCGCGCGCTTCCGGTGCCGCTTTGGAGGTCTCCCTAGATGCGTGATCGGAATTTGCCGCGGAGAAGAGTCCTGACCTAACGACTGATGGTTTGTTTGTATGTTCAGGGAGCAGCGATATTCTCGTGGCCGTGTTGCCAGTGCTGATATCGATTTTTCTGACCCTGCGGTGCCTGGTCTGACCTCACACCTACCTCTAGCCAGATTGCCTACTCGAGGAGCTAGCTGACTGTGTGTATGGGGATGTTTGTTATGCATCCTGCAACTCGTTAGACAATGTCAGGCAGATAGGATTCAGGACGTAGCCTAACTGTATGAATCTCAAGTCGGAAGTCAATGAGGAGTTTCTGTCATTTTCTGGTGTTCGAGGCGACGCGTCAGGTCTTATACTGCATGAGGAATGGGTGGAGTTAGGGTTATCGTAATCACAAACTATCACTTGGTATTGGTTCCAGAATTTCGCAGTGTTTTTTGTTTTCTACATTATATTGGTGATATATAGTAGACATCTCCAATTGTCAAGGAATCAAAGATTCGGACATGTCAGAATCAGAGGAGGAAGTTGTCACTGTACTAGCTGCCTCCGCATAATCTGTGTATAACGATATTTTACTTTTCGAGAGAGTTCGGCTTGATCATTCAAGTTATCTTTGTGATCCAAAGGCACTAGGGCTCGTACAGTACTCGAATATAGTACGTTTTAGGGCTCGAGACTCGGTGACTGGACTATGAATGACTTAGGTGAAATGAAGGTCTCGCTAAAGCAGATGGCTTAGCAAAATCTAGCTACAATCAGTGTCGGCTAGCAAACTCATTTCCATTGAGACATGCACCACTCCAGAAAAGGATTAGAGATATCTGGGCTTATCTCCGGATGTCGAATCAGCGCTCACATGGCCGGCGCCAGGCTAGGTAAGGAGGTAAGGTCCGAGAATGTAAGACGCCAGTACGCATCCAATTCAAGACGCCAATGTAAGGGCGCGTAAAGATACCGGTATCATTATCACAAACTCGAGTACTGGACTCGAGTGCTAGTACAGTTTTGGGTACGAGTGGTCGAACTAGTAAGGAATATGAGAAGTAGATGCAAAGGTGTTCAATCGTAATACTATTCCGTACTAGCTAAGCACACATTGCATGAAATATTTCCCTCGTTGTCCCCCGAACCGTCATCCATTTAAAATGAAAATACAAGGAAACAAAAGAAAAGCAAAGCAAAGTAAAAGAAAAAAGATCTATTTTTTGGGGGGTCGTTTCGGACGTCTATTGCTGCGACGCAGCCGCGCAGAGGTTGTAGGGGCCGACAGGACAGTCGCAGGACCAGCAAAAGGGGGAGAACGGCAGGCTCGGAGTAGTCGCGGTACCAACGGGGGGGGAGCCAGCAGAACAGACGCTGCACCGACGAGAGGGGGAGCCAGCAGAACAGATGCAGTACCGGCGAGAGGGGGAGCTGGCAGAACAGACGCAGCACCGATAAGAGGGGGAGCTGGCAGAACATATGCGGCACCGACGAGAGGGGGAGCCAGCAGAACAGACGCAGCACCAATGAGAGGAGGAGCCGGCAGAATAGACGCACCACCAGCGAGAGGAGGAGCCAGGAGAACGGTCGGAGAACCGGTGGTTGAAGGGGACGGGGGATCGATCGGGGCATCCATGTTCGCGGGGGTGGGTGGGGCAGATCCGGCAGTCAGGGCGGTTGGTGGTAAGGCAATGGTAGGCTCGGGGGGTGTTGGTGTGGGGGTGGTGGCTGTGCTTTTAGCACTGCTTTCGGGGGAAAAGAGAGGAGGGGTGTCTTCGGCCCCATCTTGCCCATGATGGCGCCCGGGAGTTTGGATGTACTCAGCCATCCAGGGTCTCTCCTTGAGCAGCTTCAGGATGGATCTGCGCTTCTCCAGCTTGGAAAGCTGCGAGCGTGTTAGGCATAAAGTAAAGGCACAGACCTCTCAGTAAGGTAACTGCACACAGACCCTCATTTATCGAAAGCCTAACACCCCCCTCCGGCCACGCTCTGGGGCCCGCACGTCCTTAGCGAGATTTCGAAAAGTTGCGTCCCATGACTATAATGTCATCTCAATGAGGCCAACTTCATAACACCATATACCTCACTGCCGTCCGTCCGACTGGAAGCTGTTCGCAGGATATATAAGAGGGCACCTCTAGGTACCTCTGAGAAGGATTATCCTCTCTTACGTTGACGACTTCACTATAACTGTAGCTTCGCCTTCCTACAGGCGCAACGTCCAGAAACTGCAAGCAGTCGCGTCATCACTCACATCGAAAGGACGACGCATCGGTGTCGCCTTCTCCCTCCCTAAAACAGAACTAATGCACTGGAGGACGCCCCAGCAGAGGGGGCCTCCATCTCACCTTCCCGTCTCAGTTGACTCCATCCCCTACAAACCGGCCCAAGTTCTTCGGTGGCTGGGTTACTAGTGGGAGCCAGCGACTCCTGCGCTGGACCGAGCCACCTCCTCCCATTTTACCAGGTGCCTCGCCCTGGCTGAGGCTGCCCTCTCTACAATAGACCGCCTCTCCCATCCGGGCAAAGGGCTCGCCCCACACCTATGTCACCGACTCGCCTTCTCCCTTGTCCGCCCCATCCTCCTCTACGGTAGCGACCTGCTCTCCACCAACGCCAAAATGGTCGACAAGATGAGAGCGTTCTGGCACTGGGTGCCGAGGTGGGTTACAAACTGCTTCGCTTCCACCAACATGGCCATTCTCCCCTGTGAGGCCTCCCTCCCTCCGATTGACCTCCTGATCAAGTACCCACAGCGGCTAGCAGCGGTCCGCCTCGTCTGCCTGCCACCAGAAATCAACCCGGCTTCCGCCCGCCTGGACCACTCCGTCCCAACTACGTCCCCCTTCCGGGCACCCGACTCCCTCCGCCTCCCTGGTTCCGTCTGAGGCTGCCACCCTTGGGCTGGCCCCAACTACACCCCCCTTAGATGGTTCGCCAAACCGCCCTTCCCACCCAACCGAAGTCATCATCTTCCTGTCGATGCTGTCACCCACCGCGTCCACTTCATTATCGGTGGTCGTAGTGACCCCCTCCCTCCGGCAAACCCTCTCCTCTTGCCCCCCCTACAGGTTGCCCCGCTTGGGGCCCCAGCCCTCTACGCTTCGCTCAAGGCCCGGTACCGTGAGGAGCTCCTCGCCTCCTGGCGCCTCCTCTCCCCTCCCCCGCCCTACTACCTCTTCGGCCCCACCCTGTGCCCCCACCCCTTTATGGGCCTGGGGCGATTCCTTTCAGACCAGCTTCATCAGATACGCGCCGGCAAAAGCTACTTGGCTGCCCATCCCTCATGGCACGACACCGATCCCTCTCCCCTCTGCCCTTGGTGCGAGGAGGGGGACGAGACGTTCGAGCATGCCCTCCTGTCTTGTTCTGCCAAGTCTGCCGCCCGTGATCGCCCCCTCCAGGGGGTAACGGATGTTGGACCTGACTCCTCTCTATGGACCTCAATCCCGATGCTTTTGGGCCTCGGTCGATACCTTACCGCTACCAGGACTGGTTTTCTCCCCGACATGTATGCACAATATGCCCCCCGCCAGCCGACCCTCTCCCCCTCACCTTCCATTCCCGCCTCGCCTCGGTTGTCGTTGGCTGGGTCGCCAAATGGTCTAAGTGGTGGAAGGTCTCCTGTTTGATTTCATTACATGTTGTTATTATGGGTTTTTGATTTGTTTCCGTTACGATACTAGTTAGTTAGTAGTTTTCCTTTATGAGTCCTGTGTAGGCATTGCGTCGGTTATTGGACGCCCTCGGAGGAACCGGTTTTAATTATTTCATTTGTTAGCTGTTTGATTTTTGGGTTTTGTTTCTGCCATAGCTAGCGCTTCACGCATGTTCTTGTAACTTAATCAAGCAATGAATACATGACATAAAAAAAAAAAAAAAAAAAAAAAAAAAAAAAAGGGTACCTCTGAGAAGTGGAACGGAGGAAATCTGTCGGAGGCGCATTGAGTTATTAGGCTTCAAAGTTAGGCATCCTAACTACGGGCCGAAAGTAATGAGACGTTTTTGGTTCGAAAATCTGCAACTACTTCTACAGTGCCCCAGAGGCCATAGGGAATAGATATGACACTAATACCTATCTGAAGGCCGCTGTATGTTGGTTGGTCCTGGAAACTGGACCCCTCGAGAGGTGATTCGCTTTGAGGCGAGGCGGACCAAGGGGAAGCTGCTCAGACTCAGAAGCCCTAATAGGCGGTAGACATATGAGTGTTGGCGCACTGTCTACGAAGCCTGCCTCATGCATAGGTGCCTGACACATATGCTGGCCACTATGTGAAATCGGAAGAGACTACTGGATCGATAGTCAAGACGACTGCAGTTTCAAACAGAAGTCTATTTGGCTCTATAAATCGAAGACCGCTCGTTCGAGAATAATAACGCATCCTATGATAAGACGGTAAAAGAATTTATGAGGACGAAGATGGTGTACAAGAATTCAGGGTCAAACGGTGTTCCCACTTGTTAAGACTATAAGACGTAGCGTACGATTTTGGGGAAGATACTTAGTTATAGGGGGATTAGATGTAGTCCGCGAACACTCAGATGCGGGATATAAATATTGAAGTGCCTCCTAAGCTTTTAGACAGAATCAAGCAACGGAGAAGAGACCTTAACAATATAACATTGTTTTACCTACGAATCTTTATAAGAATATTTCTTCTATCGATTAAGCGAGTTCTTAGTAGTCATAAAGGAAAAGAACGACACCGAGCCTTCCTAGACAAATCTCCGCCTATTACGAAAGATTAAGGCCTAAGTCTTACCAACAAATATTTAGAGTCTGCTTCCGCTTAACAGAGCTCCCGGAGGCCGAACGGGCGGGGCGATGGAGTGACAAAGGGCCAGGAGGGACAAATGGGTCCTCAGCCTATGAGGGTGATTAGCTACATACTCTTTTATCGGAATGAAAGTTGCGCTCAGAAACTTACATCGTCAGGAACACGGGCCAGACGTGTGCTGCAAAACGGTCTTCGGGGGGAGGGAGCATCCGGTACTTCGTCCTATATACAATTTGAGCTAAAGAGTGTTCGCAATTGTGACTTTTAGAGGCGGGATCGTATCTATCTTGAATAAACTATGCGATACTAAAAGGATGTCGCGGGTACGTTTCGTGAGGAGTGGTAACGGTTTGAAGGTAGATTATTGGAGGTTCTGTTCCTTATTCCTTCTAAGTGAGGTGTGTGGGTGGTAGCCTCTATATATACAGGAGTACGATAACTCGTAGTAAAAGAAATATAATCGGGAAAAACATAAGTAAGAACGTGTTTGACCCGGAAAACCTGCCAAGAAAAGTCCCAAAAGTCCGCATAAATCTAAGATGGTGTGCGGGAAATATTAAGGAAATATCACAAATCTAATATGTAATCACCATGCATAACCGTGCATAAAAGATAAAGAAAAACCCAATTTGATCCCGTAACCAGATAAGAAAATAACACATAAGTTTCCGGCCCGTATTCAATGAAATATCTATGAGATTAATGTAAATATAACCCAGTTGTAGTAATGTCCGCAGGGAAAAACACGAGAATGTGTTTACGACGTTACAGTTGTCGGACGTCAATCCGCCCTCTGCTGGGATAACATAGTAAATTATTCTTGACGCATAATTTTTTTTTCTAACCATCGTGATATGATCCAAGTTCCCAGTGGAACATTATGGGATTTTTGCACTAATAGGCTCAAGATAACCTTCGCGGCCCAGGCCTATTGCTAATGAGGACGCCAAGAGACGAGCCGCATGCTCCCTCTAACGCTAAGAGACGTCCACACAGCCGTGCAATGCAGTTCTTCCACGCAATCATGGTCACAGATATCATAGAAGACAAATTTCACAGACTTTATACTCTACACTAATGGCAGCAGAAAAATGTCCTCAGAGTGACAATAGATTTTTCATGTATATACAATTAAATTGAAAAAACATGTGATATGCATGGTCACGGTGATAAAACCTTTTGAGGCGCACCCTTGTTAGTCTTAGCAGCAGGTGACATCTACTGTGTAGCGCGTCTGTCCAACAGGTATCCCTCTGGATCCTCATCGTCCTCAGCTGCATCGGCCCCTGGGATTGGGGCGAGTACTCTGGTATGCGCTCTACCTGCCATTGGATCCGTATGACGAGCCTGAGCCAGATTTGCGAGTGCATCCTGCCGAAAATAGGGCTATCCTATGACTGGTGGTGTTTCCTGCCGGGGGTCATTTTGATCACGGTAATAATACACTAAGAGATCCAGCGGGTCCTACTTCACTGGATTTGAAAGCAACCAAGCTCGAACTGATTCGCTACCTTCTATGAATATGAATCCCCAGTGGGACAGTCGTTGCGTGGGATGCCGGCGGATTATGTGGCTTCCTTCACCCATGGCGCCCAGCATATAGCGAATCCTCTGCACAGGTACGTGTCTTAAAACCATAGCGCACAATCCGTGAATATGAGAGGAATCTAGCTCACCGAACCGAATCCCAGAGATATGAGGAGGTCACCAGTAAACTCCTCGATAGTTGGCGGAGGCTTCTGCTGACACCCTTGCTTGACCATGTGTACCCATACCACGAATTGTCGGCTCAAATCACACGATATGGACCGTGTGTGGGCGCCTAAGTAATGCATTCCAATCTACGTTTTCTGAGTTAGTAATTGGTAGCTCAAATATAAGCACTTGTGTGAAAACGAACTGACCTGTACGATCACTCGCCTGGCATTGATCTCCTTCCACGGCCAGTTCATAAACCCGACCTTTTTTCGTCGCAAGATGCTCGTTGGGGTCTCCACCATCTGGTGGCTCCTCGGCAACTGTGACATCTTCGGCTGCAGGCTCTATGACCTGACGTCGTTTGACATCCCTGTGCGTAGGAGGTACATAGAGATCCACATCATCTGGAGTCTCTTCGGCAGCTTTGACATTTTCTGCTACTGATTCCTTGACCCGACATCCACTGGTTGGAGGAGCTTCATTGCTGCTACCATGGCCCTGGTCGTCCTGGTCGTCCTCATTGTCCTGGTCGTCCTCATTGTCCTGGTCTTCCTGGTCGTCGTGGTCATCGTGGTCGTCGTGGTTGTCCTGGTCGTCGTGGTTGTCCAGGTCGTCGTGGTTGTCCTGGTTGTCCTCGTAGTCCTCGTGGTCCTCGTCGTCATCCTGGTCGTCCTGCCCATCATCACCACCGGGTGCATTTTCCGGCGCAGGAGCTTGAGGTTCGTTCTCTCCCCATTGAACTGGGGCTCCCAGTGGCAACAAGATTTGTTCAACAAGGACATGTGCTGGGACAATTGCTGGGGCGCCCGGCACAGGCTGAGATGTACCTTTTTTTAGAAGAGTGTCAGTTAACTTCTTGCCACAGTCCTTAATAAGAGAAACAATGGCCTCTTCGATCTGCCGCCTCCGGGGCACGTCATTGGCCCCCGCCGTCACGAGGACATCGCATGCTGGGCGCAATCTCCTCATACCATGGAAAATCTCACTGAAATTGTCGGCAGAGAATGCATTGATATTCGTGTAGTTCCTTGCTAACATCTGGTCTTTGACAGTATTTCGCCAGGCCGTATAGAGCTGCCTCCCTGGATTATCCGGGGTGAACTGCAGCCACGTCTTGTATAGGCTGACCTTTTGATTGCTAGGCCTCGCCGCAGTAATCGCACCAACAAGAGCAATACCTGGAAGCTGGTACACGTGTCCTGGGGGAGCTATATGTCCTTGAGGGGCGATTGGCATGTGGACGTACTGCATGTTGTTATTTTGGGCCATGTCGTGCGGTTCGTTGCGAGTGTGAATATTGTGAGTGCTGTGGAAGTTGTGAATATTGTGTATGTAGTGAATATTATTCTTGTTATGACCCCCCTTCGATCGTGATCAATTCAGTTTGAATAACATATTCCCTAGTGTTCTCAGCAACTTGAAAGATATACAAGATACCTTAGTGTTTGAATCTTGAGACGTCTAAGACAGCTCCGGTAATGCGCTAAACCGTATCGACTAGTCAAGTTAGTAGCGTCTCAGATCGTCTGAACGTGCACTAGGCTGACGCTAGAGTCCATACACATAAACGTGAGCATTCCGCTTACACCTTATAGTACCGGAGTACACACAGGCATTTCAAGAATCCAATGATCTCGCACAATGCCTACAAAACGTTCATTTTGTTGCTGCAAATACACCTCCGCGGGCCGATATCAGAAACACATACGAACTGTGCATGCTGATCTCAGTGCTCTTCTCGGTTCGGACATACAGCTTACTCACCCCTTACACAGCTTGCGTAACGCGGGATCCGACAGATTGCCCGACGACCTTCACTACTGCGATGGCGATCAGCCAGATTCTGACTATGAATCAGACCCCAACCCCCTTAGCTGCCAACCAGACACAACAAATGATATTACGCATGAGTTTGATACAGGATCTATCTAGATGGCCAACACGTCTTCGACGCCCCGCGCGACGGAGTATTATCCAGGTGCTGGGGAATCTATCGGAGAGGTGAACGGATATGCTATTGAACGGCAAAATCTGTGCAGTGACCCATGGGCTCCCTTTGCCAGTGCATGGCATTTCAAACTTGCACATTGGTTCATACAAAGCAAAGTATCGAAGACATCGATTAACGAATACTTTTCCAATGGCCTTGGGAATTCTACAGATATTTGCTATAGCTCAATCTATACACTGGAGAAGCACCTACGCTCACTAGATCCGTACAGTCTATATTTGTAA
The DNA here is from genome assembly GCA_006112555.1 of Tuber indicum. Classification (NCBI taxonomy): domain Eukaryota; kingdom Fungi; phylum Ascomycota; class Pezizomycetes; order Pezizales; family Tuberaceae; genus Tuber; species Tuber indicum. The sequence goes on from VBSK01000036.1 coordinate 189,187, forward strand.
TGGTTCGAAGGCAAAGTTGAGGATGGGCATAGAACTTTGCCTTTCTTCTATCGCAACCTTCTTAGTTGTGTCCGCTATCTTTTTCGGCAGACAGCTTATAAAGATGACTTTGTTTACGCGCCACGACGTGAATACGATTCTGATGGACAAAGAGTATATGCGGAAATGTATACAGCTAACTAGTGGTGGGATGTTCAGGTACAGAACCAGCACTGCGGGAGCCTTTTTTAACGAAACATAGGCTAACCAATAACAGGACTCAACGCCGCCTGGTACGACTGTGGTGCCAATTATTGGCATGTCCGATCAGACGCATCTCAGCAACTTCTCGCGTGACAAGAAGGCGTGGCCTGTGTATATTACAGTTGGAAATCTTCTGTCTACTAAGCGTAACAAGCCTGGCACAATGGCAGTTCTCCTTGTTGCACCATTGCCCGTTCCACTCAAATCTCCACAGTCCTCTTCTGCAAACGAACACAAGAGACAGATCAATCCTGATACACTGCAAGGCGTATTCGAGCTCCTATTTGAGCCTCTACAGGAGGCCGGAGTTGAGGGTGTGCCAATAGACTGTGCTGACGGCAAAGTGCGGCGGTGTATCCCTGTCTTGGGGGCGTGGATTGCGGACCATATGGAAAACGTCACACTGCATGGTGTAAAATCCAACGCGTGTCCTAAATGTGAAATACCCTCAGATATGTTAGGATCGCACGGCAAAGAGAAGTACCCACTGAGAGACTATGCAAAATGTCAGCGCCTCGTACAAGGAATTCCGGATGGGTCGGAGGAGTCAACATCAAGTGACATTAACGCCACTTTGGATGCACTCGGTATCAAGATCGGACGAAATGTTTTTTATGGACTGCCGCGTGTTTCCGCCGCCAATCTGCACCAGCCAGATCTGCTTCATACTGTTTATCTCGGACTATTCAAGCACATGATGGATTGGATTCATGGCTTTCTTAAGAAACATGGACGTCTGGACGCATTCGATGCCGCCTGGAAAGCTTTGCCGCCATACCCGGGATTCTTTGTGCCCAAAAAAGCGTACTCTGAGGTTACTCAGTGGCAAGGAAAGGAGATGAGGAATTTAGGACGTTGCCTTTTGGGAGTGCTCAGCGTGGCCTTATCACGCCCACATAGCACGCAACAGGGACCTTTCAAACGTGCGCTCGTCTGTGTCAGGTCACTACTCGACTTCAGCCTGATGGCGCAATACCGAAGCCATACGCCAGACACCCTTGATTATCTGGATCAATATCTTAATCAGTTCCATGCGACGAAGGATATCTTTTTGGAGTTTCGGGTGTCAAAATGGACGCAGGTGAAGATTCATGACCAGCGCACAAAGCTACAAAACCGGAGACCGCTAGGAAATCAACCTCTTACCCAATCGAAGCGGCGCTATGTGCAAGAGGAGCGACAATAAGAATAGAACGACCAACGTATAGAATTGATCCAAGCGGAATCTCATTTCAACTTCATTAAGATGTATCTACTCAGCCACTTCCGCGATCATGTGTACCAGTTTGGCAATATTCCACAGTATTCTATTGAGTTTAGTGAGCTGGCACATAAGGAACAGATCAAAGACGGATGGCGACGTTCCAATAAAAATTACCCCGCAAGATAGATCCTCCGCAACTACGGGCGACACCACTCAATCCGAATGAGACTTTGAACCGAGATGCCCTGCAACATTCCGGAGCCGAGATCCCTGTGGACGTCTTGGATCTTTTAGACAAAACCAACTTGAGGATTGAATCCCCGCCACCCTCACATCGCAAGGCTCTCAAGGGACGGCATGGTAACGTTACCGACCTTCGAGATCCTTGCAAAGTCTTGGACATCTCGTATGAGACTATGTGTATCGAATTGGTTCGATATAGCCGGCGTAGCCTTCCCACTTAGCGCTGCCTTCCAGAAGATCCTGGAATACTGTGAATTCTCGCTGTTGAAGTGTTGACGCAGCTTGAAATTCCTGTGCTAGCATTCCAGGAAACAGATGTTTACGACATCCACCGTGCGCGATGTACAGGCACCAAACTCTTGCGAAACCAACTGGGTCGCAATGATTGGGTGTAGGTGCAGAGTGGAGGGGATCAGATATATGGTGCACTCAGGGACCGCCTTCCCGGGAAACTTCTGGCACTCTTCAAACTCCAAGACAGCCGGCACCAAGATAGAGTATACCGACTAGCAGGTGTTCAGCTGCTGAGTGTAGTTAACTCTGGCCGCCCATCAGGGTCACACGATTTGGTCACCGTAGAGCTACCAGCAAATCACAATCCGGCAAAGTTTACGATAGTGGACATTGGAATCATCGTCGGCCTGGCACCCTTGATCCCCATGACGGACCGGCGATAGCTCGTCAACAGCCTGATCAATTTACGGACATTCAATGAGATATATTGACAAAGGGGCAAATCGAGAGAACTGACTAGTACGTGGCTCGATGAACCCTTGACGCTCCTCTAGCGCCTATGGCTAATCCAGATAGTGATCACGAGCATCAAGGAAAAAAAGAGATTTGGTCTAACACCATCGCTGTGGCGACAAGCAATGGCGTTAGAGCAAATTCAGTCGACCATGTCAGAAGGTAGCGGCAAAATCGTGTCAAAAGAAGCAAATAGTACTCCTGAGGGGTCACTAGAGCAGATACCTTAAGGGGTAGTATGTGGAATGTCGAAATAATATGATAGCAATTAAAAGTACGAGAGAGAGGTCAAGGATTAGTCTAGAGAATTAGTGATACTAGTACCAGCGGGACATCACGGACATGACACACACGGCCTCTATGGGAGTCCATGTGGCGATTTAAGTTCACGGGAGAGTTGACCAGACAGCAAGGACGGACCCCCGACGCTACAAGAACAAGTATACAATTCAGTGGAAAAAGAATGTGGCAGCGCCCTGCATTAAGGCCTCATGGTGACAAGGGGATAAGAACGGGGCATCAGGATACGAGGGAGAGGGAAGGAAGAGGTAGGCGTAATAGGACCAAGTCTGAAAATTACCAAAAATATCCGATGGCGTCTGGGCCTGCAAAGAAAGAGTAGGGGAACAAGACGTGAGGAAGAAATGGATCATGCCAGTAACGCCAGGCTCACACCCACAGAGTCAGCGATGTAGACCGAGCGTCAGGACGTGATGATAGCGCAACACACACGGGGGAGTATTCGAAGAATGAGTAGGGACTTGTCTGACGTCGGACGTCCGCTGGACGTTGTGTCACAAGCTAGATGACCAGGAGGCAACTAAGGGGGGGGTGGCAACTCAGGACGAAGTGGACGCCCAAGTGGTTGCGACGTAACTCCAGACGTACAGGACGCATAGGACGCACAAAGTACGCGACCCGCGTCTAGACGCACGGCTCGTGCACCAGACACAGGGTGAATTTTTGCTGATGTCTGAATCAGGTCCCACATATGTCGCACTAATTTTACCCTCCAGATGCTCCACTCCCCTAGCTATGGCATCCCCACATGTGGACGCTTTGTCCACGTTGCCCAATTTGTAGACGTGCTCTGAGCACCCAGATTCTTGGTGTCAATGTGTCTCGTTCTTCAGAACAATGCTTGCATAGTCAAGATTGCCTCTTGCGTGCTCACAAACCTCCTTTCTTCCTAGGATGAGTCTAGTAACTCTCCTCCTCCTTTCGCATTTATCGTGACATCGGTGAGTTATTCTGTTATCACTATGCGGCCACATTGCCATTTATCCAAATCTGCCATACGTTCCGACTACCTCTGATCAGGTGATTTTCTACCCATAATCTTGTCTCCGGTCCCGGGAGTCCTGGGAATCTCCACCAGGCCATCCCATCCCCTCAGCATCCCTGCTCATGATGTTCTTAATATCAGAATTACAAGATGCCTAATTCTCTTAAGAAATCTGTCATCCTATGTACTTTTAATTATCATTGTCCTTAATTCTACACTCCGTTTACTATACAATAATTTATATACTAGTAATACGAAGCTCCTATTTACAGTGTTATCTCTGTCCAAGTCTATTCCGATGTTCCCCTTGAGCTAGTATAGCCGGGAGATTTGGTCTAGCACCATCGCATGCTGGCACGGCAATGACTTGGATCTTAGACCAAATCTCGGTAGCTTTTTTTTTAAGGAGATTCTGACAACCTCTATGAAACGTCTTGGCTGATGGCAATGAGTGATCATGAAGCCGCTGTCGTTTGCTCAAAAGATTTGTCAATATATTTCATTGAACGTCCATAAATCGATCCCACTGTTGACAAGCCATCTCCGGTCCATCTCAGGGACCAAGTAGGCCAGGCCCACGATGGTGCCTATGTCTACTGACGTAAACCTTTGGTTCTCTGGTAGCTATACTGTGACAATAGCATGTAACTCTGATGGGTATCCGGAGTTAAGTACGTTCAACATCTGCACATGTGCCAGTCGGTAGACTCTGTCTTGGTGCCCAGAGTCGCGGAGTTTGAAGAATGTAAGAAGTTGTCCAGGAAGACGTCCCCTCAATACACCATACATTTGTTCTTCTCTAGCCTGTACCCATACCCAGTCATTGTGACTAACATTGTTTCAGAAGAGAGCAGTACCTGTGCATCGTGCGCTGTGGATGTCGTAAACATCAGTTTCATGAAATGCGAGAAGTGGGATTTCAAGTTACGTTAACTGTTCTACAGGGAGGAGTCGTAGTTTTCGGAGGTCTTCGGGAAGGTGATGCTCGACGAGCAATCTCTGTCGACTATAACAGAGTAATCTGACATGCATGGTCTTGTTTGAAATACCCAAGACCTTGCCAAGATCTCCAAGGTTGGTAAGATCAGAATGATGTCCTTTCAGAATCCTACAAGATGAGGGCAGTAGACATTCGTTACCCATCTTACCTAAAAGATCAGTGATGTCCGCCGAGATATAAGCTCCGCCATATCAAATTGAATTGAGATTTAAAAGTCTCACGCAGAGTGAGTGGTATCTGCCATAGTGATCTAGAATCTGCCGCGCTGTATCATTTTTATTGGAACACCGCTATCCGTCTTTTATTTGTTCCTTATGAGCCAGCTCACAAAACTCCGTCGAGGACTGCAGGATGTTGCCAAACTGGTAGACATGATAGAAGAAGTGATCAAGTGGATGCATCTTGATCAAGTTGAAATGGGATTCGGCATTGATCAATTCTGTACATTCGTCGTCCTCTTCCTCTCAGTATCGTGGCTCCACATGACGTCACTGAGAGGAAGGGAGATTTTGATCAGCAACAGTTCGATGCTGCTTTCACTCATTACGCTGGTTCCGAATCTTTGTCTGTGTTCGTTTAAAAGTTCTAAACTCTAAGAAGATATCTTTGGTCTGGTGAAATCAATTAAGATATTAATCTATATAATTCAGTGTCTCAGGCATGTGGCTTCGGTATTAAGCCATTAGAGTGAAATCCAGTAATGACTTAACATACGAGAGTGCAATTTTGAAAGGTTGCTGTTCCATACTATCCGGGATTCTCAATGCTACCGCGAGAACAGCCAAAAGACAATATCCCAAGTTACTCATCTCCTTTTCTTGCCACTACATAACCTCACAGTAGCTGTTTTTGGGTACGAAGAACTATGGGTACGGTGGTAAAGATTTTCAGGTGTCATCAAATAGGTCCAGACGTCTGTGCTTCTTAAGAAACCCTTGAATCCAATCTATCATGCGCTTGAATAGTTCAAGGTAAACTGTATGGAGCAAATCAGGCTGGTGAAGATTGGTAGGTGAAACTCGAGGAAGGCCATGAAAAATATCTCGTCTTATCTGAACACTGAGAGAATCAAAGGTGGTCTGCATGTCAGCCGACATCAAGTCCACTGATCCAGACTGGATTTCTTGTTCCAGCTGCTCATATCTGGCATAGTCTCGACCTGAATACCCCCAGTATGCATTTGATCCTAACATATCAGGAGGTATTTCACATCAAGGACAGGCATTGGATTTTACTCCAGGCAGCGTGATGTTTTCCATATGGTCAGCAACTCATGCTGCTAAAACAGGGAAACACATCCATACATTACCATTAGCACAGTCAATTGGCATACCATTGAGAGAAGCCTCATACAAGGGCTCGAATTGGAGCTCAAATACGCCTTGTAGTATGTCAGTGTTAATCTGCCTCAGGCGTTTGTTCCCAGAAAAGGAATGTGGCAATTTGGGCAGGACAGGCAATAGCGCGAGAAGATGAACTGCCATCATTCCAGGTTTTGTTATGCTTAGCCGACAGAAGATTTCCGATGGCAATATACACAGGCCACTCCTTCTCATCACCTGAGAAATTGATGAGGTGCGTCTGATCAGACATCCCAATAATTGGAACAACCGTGGTACCAGATGGCAGTGCTTCTTGTTATCAGTTAGGTATTGTATTTGACGAAACAGGAGAACAAAATTTTGGCATATTACCTGAATATCCCACCACTAGTCTGCCATATGCATATTTGCATATGCTCTCTGTCCATTGAGATCGTATTCACATCGCAGTGCATAAACAAAATTATCTTTGCACGCTATCTGTCGAAGGACATACCGGATACAGTCTAGAAGGTTATGGTAGAAGAAGGGTAAAGTTCACATGCCATCTTGAACTTGACCTTCATGCCATTGTAGATATGGACCATATGGGTCAAGTGTGCGTAGAAGCTTCTCAAGTATATGTACTGAGGTGTATAAAATGTCTTTGGAATTGCCAAGGCTATTAGAAAAATATTCATTAATTTGTGACTTGAATATCTTGCTTTGAATAAACCAAGATGCAAGTTTGAGTTCATGTGCACTAGCAAATGGGGTAAATGGGTCCTCGTACAGATTTTGCTACTCTTCCGCAAATCCCGTCACATATCCAATGGATTCCCCTGCATGAGGATAATACTCCGTGTCCATTAGTGTCAAAGGCGCGTCAACCATACCAACGGATTGTGCGTCCAACCCGTGCGTAATATCATCTCCAGTTGAGTCTAGTTGGCAGCTAATTGGGTCGCCATCTGATTCGTAGTCAGAATCCGACTGACCGCTATCCTACCGCTGGGGTTCATGAGGTAATTCACTGGATCTAACGGCATTAAGACTAACTGCCGCATCAGTACCTGATGTTTGCGACACCAGAAGGATGCTGAGATCGGTATGGGCGGTTCATATGTGTTTCTCATATGAACCTGCGAGAGAGTATTTGAGGCGACAAAATGCACATTTGATAGGCATTGCAGGATGGCCAGGTTTTCAAGAAGCTAGTAGCTACGAATACCAAGCAGAATGCTGAATTTTACGTAATCGTGTCAGGGGCGCAGCCAAGTACAGTCTATGTGAGACACAGCTAATGGCCAGTTTGGTTTAGCACATGCAATGAAAACAGACCAGTGAGCGTAGTACATAGACCAGAGAATACTTGGAAGTCTCAACTTTGAGTTTCTAAATAATCATCAAAGATTTTCAAGGTAGTAAGAACGTCAGGAACTCGGGCAGTATCTAAACTTAAACCACAAAGACCTAAGAAAAGCCATACCAGGAACAATATTCATACCACCTACCACAACCACAATACCACCACCCAGAACGAACTACTGGACAGCCCAAATAATAACTACATACAGTATGTACACATGCCAATTGTTCTAAAGCGATACAAAGCTCCAGAAGAGCACATATACTAGCTACCAGCTGTTGCTCTCACTGGCGCAATTACTGTGAGGAGGGTCGACCATGAAAAGATCAGTCAGTATAAGACGCAGCTTACATTCTGCCTGGACGATATTGGCAGAGAGCTCTATGCAGCATGGCGAAATACTATCAAAGAGCAGATGTTAGCGAGGAATTATACCAATATCAATACTTTCCCAGATGACAATTTCAGCAAGATCTTCCAGGACATGAGGAGATTGCGCCCAGCCTGTGACACTCTAGTAGCAGCGGCGGCTAATGACGTACCGCAGAGGAGTCAGATCGAAGAGGCCATCATTACTCTTATCAAGGACGGTGGCAAGAAGTTGACCGACTCTCTTCTGAAAAAATGTGCTCCTCAACAGGCGCTGGGGGCACCAGTAATCATCCGGGAACAAGCGCTGGTTGAAGAGATCTTGTTGCCGATGGGTACCCTGGCTGTATGTGGTGTCAATGTACCACAAGCTCCTGGGCCAAAAGGTGCTCCATATGCTGAAATTGCTGAAAATGATACAGACCTCCCTTCTGCGCCGACCGACAAGAAAAATCGCAATAGTAAATACAATGCTAAAGGTATCGCAGCTATGGAAGAGGGTACTGATGACACCAGTACCTATTCTAGACCAACTGTCAAAAAGATTCGTGTTGAATCGAGCTCCTCCAGAGGTGTCGCAACTGCGGACGATGATCTAGATGATACTGACCTCTATTCTGCGCCGACCAACAAGAAACATCATGATAGTAAACATGCCAGCGGAGGTTTCGCAGCTGTCGAACCCAACAACCACGACGTCAATTCTGAACCAACTGTTAAAAATATTTGCGTTGAATCGAGCTTCTCCAGAGGTGTCGCAACTGTGGAAGAAGATCTATATGATACTAACCTCTATTCTGCGCTAACTAACAAGAAATGTTGGGATGGTAAACATGCCGCCGGAGGTGTCACAGCTGTCGAAGATGATCCCGACGACCCCTACATCTATTTTAGACCAACTGTCAATAAGATTCGCGTTGACTCGAGCTCTTGCAGAGGTGTCGCAACTGCGGAAGAAGATCTTTATGATACTAACCTCTATTCTGCGCCAATCAACAAGAAACATCGTAATGGTAAATGTACCGCCGGAGGTGTCGCAGCTATCGAGGAGGGTTCCAATGACCTCGATGTCTATTTTAGACAAACTGTCAAAGGATTCGCGTTGACTCGAGCTCCTCCAGAGGTGTCACAACTGTAGAAGAAGATCTAAATTATACTGACCTCTATTCTACTCTGACCGACAAGAAACGTCGCAATGGTAAACGCGACGCCAGAGGTGTCACAGTCATCGAAGAGGGTCCTGACGACACCAACGTCTATGAACCACGACAGAGGGTAAAAGGAGTCCCACAACACCCATTATATAGTATGCAAAGAGGTTAGTTTATTTCCCTATCAGCTGTTGGAATTGAGTTTCCACTTACTAAGAAAATATAGATTGGAAGGCACTACTAGTGTTACTGGTACTAGTACTCGGTTAAGAATTTTGTTTTATGTTTTGTTTTAAGTATCGCTTTAATACTTGGTTTGTTTGAAGTATTGTTTTGATACTTAGTTTGTTTTATGTTTTGTTTTAAGTATTTGTTTGATACTTATGATATTTTGCCAAAGTGTATCACCTGATACCTTTGTTTAGTTTCATTCATGCTAGACATGAACAGATTTGTATATTTAAAGACTGTCCTATTCCACAATAGAAAGGACAGACTTTAATAGACAGTATTTCAATATACTTGGTTGAACAGTTACTTTTTAGTTTCTCCAATACACCTCCAAAGCCTCCTTTAGTTCACACAGCTCTCGCCTCCTCTCTGGAAGAGCAGGCCACCTGTCAACTATCGTACACCTATCAAAACATGATTAGCACCTAGCGAACACGTTACAACTAGGGTCCCCGCTGGCGATGTATAGAGTTTCGATCCAGTCGTCAATCCGCGCTACCAGTCGGAGGGGCTCAGATAAGCTGGCGACAGAGGCTCCACCAGACTATCGAGTGCTAAATTGGCGACCCCCGCACATCTCCAGAATAAGGTTAAGTGAGTTAGATTGATCTAATATTTGCGGATTGTACGCCTTGGTTATGAGATTCATACCTGCACACCGCATTCGCTATATGCTGGGCGTCACAGGTGAAGGAAGCTAGGCACTCCACCAGTTGTTACCACAACTGCTATCCACATTGGATTATATCTTCATCCAGGATAGTGAAATGATGTGCACCTGGCTGCTCTCCAACCTAGTGGAGCAGGACCCGTTAAATCTCTTAGTGTATTGTTACCACGACGAAGGAGACAATCGGCAACCAACGCCCCCACTGAGGGGGTACTCCTATTGGGCCAAAGATGCTGTATTGAATATGAGTTGCAAACAAGATCCAACAACGGTCGAGATTTATACTGGGGGCTTCGGGCGGAACACTCAGACCGATGGTGATGCGAAAGATAACCATACTAGGGCATACTATATTGCTAAGACCTCTGCACTTCGCTGTGAATGTGTTGTGGAGTTAGGTTAGGACTAGTGAGGCTCATAGATTTCAAGTGCAGGTGACGTCTCTTGGCATCAGACTAGGGTGCGGCACGAATACTTAGGGTATCCTGTTAGGCGGAAGCCGACTCCGACTCATTGTCGAGAAGACTTAGGCCTGAATCTTTCGTAATAGACGGAGATTTGTCAAGGAAGGCTCGGAATTGTTCTTTTCGTTTATGACTACTAAGAACTCGCTTTAATCGATAAGGGAAATAATTTTATAAAGATTCGTAGGTAAAACAATGTTATATTGTTAAGGTCTCTTCTCCGTTGCTTGATGATGTCTAAAAGCTTGGGAGGCACTTCGATATTTATATCTCGTGTCTGAGCGTTCGGGAACTACCTCTAATCCTCCTATAACTAAGTATCTATCCAAGATTGTACGCTAACGTCTCATAGTCTTAACAAGTGCGAACACTGTCTGACCCTGAACTTTCACACACCATCTTCGTTCTCATAAAATTCTTTTCCGTCTAATCGTAGGATGCGTGATTATCCTCGAATGACCGGTCTTCGATTTATAGAAACGAGTAGACTCCCATCTGAAACTTCAGTCGACTTGACTATCGTCCCAGTAGTCTCTTCTGATTTCACATAGTGGCCAGCATATGCGTCGGATACCTATGCAAAATGCAGGCTGCGTAGACGGTGTGCCAACACTCTTAAGTCTACCGCCTATTAGGTCTTCTGAGTCTGAGCAGCTTCCCCTCGGTCCGCCTCGCCTCAAAGAGAATCACCTCTCGAGGGATCCTGTCTCCAGGACCAACCAACATACAGCGGCCTTCAGATAGGTATTGGTGTCATATCTATCTCCTATGGCCTCTGGGGCTCTGTAGGAGTAGTTGCGGATTCTCGAACCGAAAACGTCCCATCACTTTCGGCCCGAAGTTAGGATGCCTAACTTTGAAGCCTAGTAACTCAATGCGCCTCCGACGGATTTCTTCCGTTCCACTTCTCAGAGGTACCCAGAGGTCCCCTCTTATATATCCTGCGAACAGCTTCCGGTCGGACGGACGGCAGCGACGTATATGGTGTTATGAAGTGGGCTTCATTGAAGTGACATTCTAGTCATGGGACGCAACTCTTCAAAATCTCGCTAAGGATGTGCGGGCCCCAGAACGGGGCCGGAGAGGGGTGTTAGGCTCTCGATAAATGAGGGTCTGTGCGCAGTTACCCTACCGAGAGGTCTGTGCATTTTCGTTATGCCTAACATATCCGCACGTTTAGTGAAGATACCTTAGGACCCCATGCATGCTCCGTAATATGTTTACAATTTCAGTATGATACATATATTTGGTGCTTTAGATCTATCTACTAGTATACTCAAAAAATTTTAATTTTATTTATTTCCTAGCCATAGATACCCGTAGTCTATGAAAGCAGTAGAGTTGACCTGCGATATACAAAGACTTCGCAAGCATGTTTCCATATTCCTGCTCAGCCTTGTTTGTATCAGAAACCTCCACCCTCTGTCTCGGAGTCTTCCACCACAACAGCAATGCCTTTCTGACTTCTCTCCCACCACAACAGCAACGTTCTTCTGCTTTCTCCCCTCTCAACAACCGGGACCACATCTCACACTGTGACCCCCTCCCAATGATGATATCAACCTCTTTTAGTCTTCGGCCCAGGGCCCATGTCCACGACTCCTGCTGCGAGCCCAATCCTTAACGACCATATTGACCTCTTCCTGTCTTCAGCCTGAGGCCTACGTCCATCACTCAAACTGCGACCCCCCAGTGATGAAAATGTCAACATCTTTCTGCCTTCTGCCCTCTCAACCACGACCCCCACATCTGACACTATGACCCCCGCCTGACGACGATATCAACCTCTTTCAGTCTTCGGCCCGGGGCCCACGTCTACAACTTGTACTACAATCTACCCCCTCGACGACCATATCGACCTTACGCTGTCTTCGGCCCCGGGCCCACGTCAACGACTCACACTGTGACCCCCCCCTCAACGACCATCTCAACCTCTCCCTGTCCTCAGCTCTAGGCCCACGTCTACAACTCGTACTGCAATCCCTCCCCCCTTAACAACCATATCAACCTCTCCCTGTCTTGGGTGCAGGGCCCACGTCCACAACTTGCACTACGACCCCCCCGTGATGAACATATCAATGTCTTTCAGTCTTCGGCTCGGGGCCCCTGTCTACGTCTTTCACGCCAACTACTTTACCATTCATTATCCCCCAATTAAGTCGGATGGCACCCCAATGGTCTCAAGGACTACCATCGTAAACCCCGAGGTATCATCTATCCAATTCTTGTCTACTGATCTTTACTAACATAATTGCAGACACCCCGCCACCTAAGGTCACAAAAGTGCTGCTAAGAGAGGGAAATGCCTCACAACCCGATGTTAGGCGGAAGCCGACTCTGAATAATTGTCGAGAAGACTTAGGCCTGAATCTTTCGTAATAGACGGAGATTTGTCTAGGAAGGCTCGGGGTCGTTCTTTTCGTTTATGGCTACTAAGAACTCGCTTAATCGTTAAGGGAAATAATTTTATAAAGATTCGTAGGTAAAACAATGTTATATTGTTAAGGTCTCTTCTCCGTCGCTTAATGATGTCTAAAAGCTTGGGAGGCACTTCGATATTTATATCCCGCGTCTGAGTGTTCGCGGACTACCTCTAATCCTCCTATAACTAAGTATCTATCCAAGATTGTACGCTAACGTCTCATAGTCTTAACAAGTGCGAACACTGTTTGACCCTGAACTTTCACACACCATCTTCGTTCTCATAAAATTCTTTTCCGTCTAATCGTAGGATGCGTGATTATCCTCGAATGACCGGTCTTCGATTTATAGAGACGAGTAGACTTATATTTGAAACTTCAGTCGACTTGACTATCGTCCCAGTAGTCTCTTCCGATTTCACATAGTGGCCAGCATATGCGTCGGGTACCTATGCATAATGCAGGCTGCGTAGACGGTGTGCCAACACTCATAAGTCTACCGCCTATTAGGTCTTCTGAGTCGGAGCAGCTTCCCCTCGGTCCGCCTCGCCTCAAAGAGAATCACCTCTCGAGGGATCCTGTCTCCAGGACCAACCAACATACAGCGGCCTTCAGATAGGTATTGGTGTCATATCTATCCCCTATGGCCTCTGGGGCACTATAGGAGTAGTTGCGGATTTTCGAACCGAAAACGTCCCGTTACTTTCGGCCCGTAGTTAGGATGCCTAACTTTGAAGCCTAGTAACTCAATGCGCCTCCGACGGATTTCCTCCGTTCCACTTCTCAGAGGTACCCAGAGGTGCCCTCTTATATATCCTGCGAACAGCTTCCGGTCGGACGGACGGCAGCGACGTATATGGTGTTACGAAGTGGGCTTCATTGAAATGACATTATAGTCATGGGATGCAACTCTTCGAAATCTCGCTAAGGACGTGCGGGCCCCAGAACGGGGCCGGAGGGGGGTGTTAGGCTCCGATAAATGAGGGTCTGTGCGCAGTTACCCTACCGAGAGGTCTGTGCATTTTTCAATATGCCTAACATGAGCTCCCTCCTACAAGGTCTCGCCTCGAGCACCTTTCTTAATTATCTCTTATTTAACAAAATTCCTTTTAAGACCCGATGTGGTCAGGGTAAAAAACCTTCCGGCGTTTGCTTGTCCACCGTAGGAAAACCTTTTCCTCATCGTCTTACTTCTTCCTGCCCTGGCATCTCCGGGTTGTCTCCATGAAACTCTCCGACTACTTCCTCAGCATTTTCCATGCCCGTAGCGGGTTCCCAACTATTTTCATCTTCCGCACAACCCTGCCATTTCACAAAATACCATAGCTCTCATACCTGTCGGTAGCGATTGCTGATCCTTTTCCTATATGTCCGTATCTCGCTACGGACAATTTTCTCTATTTCCCATTACAGGTCCCCTTCAACCTCCTCTGGCTCTCTGGGAGGTTGTCTGCGTTCTGGATGAACCGATTCTCGATATGGTTCCAGTAAGGATACGTGGAAAACAGGGTGAATATTCCATCGGTCGGAAATGTTTAGTTTAAACGCTCGATTGCCTCTTTTTTCCAATATCTGGAATGCCCCATATAATTTGGGCGCTAGCTTTTTTGACTTCCGTCTAGTGCGGATATTTTTTGCGTTTAACATAACTTTGTCGCCAATATTAAACTCAGGCTGTTTTTTGGCTTTCCGATCGTAGTATTTCGCCATTCCTTCCCGTGTCTTTTCAAGCGAGCTCTTCGCTTGTTTATGTATCGTCTTAATCCAGTTCGCGTATAGGGTAGCGCCAGGGTTTTGAACCTCACGTTCTTTCATCCACTCCGTCTGGGGGTGGAACCCATAGTTTGCGTAGAAGGGCGACATTCCATGGGCGTTGGTCGCAGAATTGTTGTACGCGTGTTCCGCTGGCGGTAGCAACTGATACCAGTCGTCCTGGTCGTAGTTGACAAAACTTCGAAGGTATCCTTCCAGCACTTGGTTGGTTCTTTCTGTTTGTCCATCCGTCTGTGGATGATACGCGGTTGACATTCGTCGCTTTATTTCCAACGCCTTACACAGGGATTCCCAAAATTCCCCCGCAAACTTAGAGTCCATGTCCGAAATGATTTCCGTTGGTAAGCCATGTAGCTTCCAAACTTCCCTTAAGAATGTATTTGCGACATCTTTTGCCGTTGCTGTAGTTTGTAACCCAAGAAAATGTGCCATCTTCGTGAATCGGTCCACAACTACCATGATTTGTGTACAACCTTGTGACTCTGGTAATTGGGTGATGAAGTCTACTGATATTGACGACCATGCCGTGAACGGCGTCTGCAGCGGTTGCAACAGTCTGTATTTCGCATGTCGGGGTGACTTGTTGTGTTGACATTCATCACAGGACCGCACGTAGTCGTTGACCCATTCGGCTAGCCCTTTCCAATAAAAATCTCTCATGATGATTTCTAGGGTTTTTTCTTGTCCGAAGTGTCCGGCAATCTTTGCGTCATGGCATCTCTCGGCTATCTTGGTGTACAATGCTTGGTTGTCTGGGACGAATAGACGATTCTTATAGTATAGAAGGTCGTCGATCAGTGTCCAGTTCTTAGGGAATTCTTTTCCTTCATTTCAGAGCTTTGACAAGTCCTCGCGTCGTTTCAGCCAGTCTCTATCCGATAGCGTTGCCTCATGGAGTTGTTCAAGGAACTCGGGGTTAAACTTCTTCATTGTCTTTTGTCTTAGCATGGCCGTTGATATTAGTATTTTCTCTGGTACTTCTTTAATGTCATACCAGGACAAATTTTCGGCTGCCGATGCTTCTAGCTGACATATGATGGGTTCTTGTTCCTTTATTGTTAGACTTCTTGTAGCGATGTCGGTGCTTCCGAAACCTTGGGCTCCTCTTTCAGTCTCGTCTAGCTTATCGACCTCCATTAAATCGGATGTGTCGATGGTTTCCACTATGAGTTGAGCCATTCTGTCTCCTTCTCGGATTTGGCAATCAACATCCTTGTGATTATATAGCAAGACTTTGAGTTCTCCCGTATAGTCGGCGTCTATTGTTCCTGCGCCGACCGAAATTCCGGAACGTACTGCTAACCCACTACGGGCTGCTACTCGTCCATATGTTCCTGCTGGTAGGCTTATTGCTATTCCAGTATCGAGTAGCGCTTGTCCTCGTTTAGGGATAATGGCGTCGCTTATGGCATGGAGGTCATGTCCAGCTGCCATTCTTGAACCTTTAGTGGGTAACCTCGCTTTATGGTTCAAGCGTCTTACTCGGATGTATTTGTCCGAGGTATTCGTCTCTGGCCTCAATGCTAGGTCTTTCTCATCGCTCCAGCCCAGTACTTCTTTCCCTAATCCTTCTTCCTTTTCCTCCTGTAGTGCCAACAGCATTACTTGGAAGTGTTCTGGTTTCAAAACGGTTTGCTCGCGATGCGTAGCTCCCTCCTCAGGACGGTACTCCGGCCGTCTACTCAGGGCGTCTGGCTTTCCGCCTTTTGTCCCCGGTCGGTAAACAATCTTAAAATTGTACTCTGCTAGCTTCTGAGCCCACCGGATTTGGCGTCCGCTCCAAACCTTGGAAGTGAGGAAGTATTGCAGGTTCTGGTGATCGGTGTAAACCGTTACAGGTTTTTCCGTCCCTACCAAGTACTGTCTCCACTCTTTGAACGCTTCTAGGATTGCAAGCAATTCCTTGTCATGAATTTCGTAGTTGCGCTCCGCCGAGTTCAACTTTCGTGAGTGGAAGGCAACTGGATGTAGCCTTTTATCCACAAATTGTGACAAGACACATCCTAAGGCAAAGTCGCTTGCATCCGTCTCTACCACCGTTTCCCGGTCCGGGTAGAAATGTTGTAGAATGGGCGCAGTCGTAAAGCGATGTTTTAGCTCCTTGAACGCTGGTTCTTGCTCAGCGCCCCAATGAAAATCCTTTGGATTTCCTTTTAGTGTCTCCGTTATGGGTTTACACACTCCGGAGAAACTTCGTATAAATCGTCGGTAAAAATTGGCAAATCCAATGAATATCTGGACTTCTTTTACCGATGCCGGCGATTTCCAACTCAATACGGAATCGACTTTCCTCGTGCTCATAGCCACTCCTTCGACAGATACCATATATCCCAGGAATTCTACTTCTTGAACATGAAAGACTGACTTTTTCAAGGATACAGCTAGTTGGTAGTCTGCGAGTCTTTGCAGGACTTGATCGACTAACTCAACGTGGCTTTTTTCATCCTTTGAATATATCAAAATGTCATCCAAATAACAGACCACTCCGTAGTCCAAAAATTCATGCAGGACTTGGTTCATCATGTCTTGGAAAGTTGCCGGAGCATTAACGAGCCCGAAAGGCATTACCTTGTACTCGTAATGGCCGTATCGAGTTCGAAAAGCTGTTTTCCACTCGTCTCCCTCTTTAATCCTTATCAGATGATAGCCGTCTTTCAGATCAAGCTTCGTGAAAATCTTAGCCCCAGCTACCCGATCTCTTAGTTCGGACATCAGTGGCAGCGGGTGCTTGTTCAAAACCGTAATACAGTTGAGATTTCGGTAGTCTACAACTAACCGAAGTTTGCCGTCAGGTTTTGGCACGAACAGCACTGGTGCGCCTGCTGGGGATTTGCTTCGTGTGATTTTTCCTTGATCCATCATCATTTTAAGGTATTCCCTTAATGCGGCAAGCTGTTTTTCTGACAAGGGGTATATTGGGCCCCAGGGCGCTTTCGCGTCATCTTTTAGTTCAATTTCATGATCGAATGTCCTCCGGGGTGCCAACTTTTCCGCTGTCTGAGGCAAGAATAGGTCCTTGTGTCGCCAATATTCTTGAGGTAGCGATCCCAAGACTATATCGTCGGGACTTTCACTAGTGCCAATTCTTCCAATATAGGCAGCGTTTTCGTCAAAAGCTACCGTTTCATCGTATTCGAACATGTCGGCTATTCCTTCGTCTTCCTCCACACATTTTTCGCAACATTTTGCGTCGAACGACCATCTTTTTGGGTCTTCAACGTGGGATATAGGATGTTCCTCATGCCACCAACCGAATGGTATGATCATCCCGTACGATCCAAGTTCTGCTATCTCGCAGGTTATCTCAGACAGATGTTTATTTCTTCCTATCTCCAACCATAAGGGATGGGTGTAGAACTTCCCTCCGGAGACTGCTGCGGTCCCGTCAAACCCATAAATCTTGACCGCGTCCGATCGTTGTGTGAATGGTAATCGGTGTTCCTGTACCAATCTTTGATTGATGACGAACACATTAGAGCCTGAGTCCAATAGGACTTTAATTTTTTGTCGCCTATGGTTTAAAAAGAGGTAGGCGTCTCCCTCAGGGCAGGAATATCTTTTGGGTAGAGACGCGTAAAGCTTGCGTCTCCGCGGCTGTCCGCGATCTTCTTCTGGCTTTCGTTTTAGCATTGTGTAACAAGATGTTTGTTACCATGCCCGCACGGTTTCGACCATTGAGGTCTCCTCAGACAAACTGAATTTTTCTTGGTATATCGGGCAGCCCACTACTAGCGGTCTTTACCTCCTGCCGAGGAGTTCCCATACCTTCCACTTTTTCTACCTGTGGAACCAAACTTGGGGGTCTCTGCCATCGTCCAGATATCATGGGGACAAGAGCCGGGTGTGTAGGGCTGGTCGGCTGTCCCTTTGATAACCTTCCCGGGCTTATTATCCACCCTCGCTTAACCGTAGACAGTGTCCTCATTTTATCGGGTGCCCGTCCGGTACCAGCGCGGCACCTAAGAAGTAGTAAATAGAGGTGAGGTCTAGAGCTCTTGTACCTACTGGTCGAAGATACGCCTCGCTCATCTCTCTATGTCCTTCATCTTAGCCCTACTGTCGCTCCCGTCGGTACCCTTAGTGCTGTCTGTTTCCTGTCTAGGCTTTGGTCCTTATCGGAGACCTTTCAGATTCCAGGTCACGTGCCTGACTACCCAAACAAGCATGTGTCCGGCACATTGGGGCGAAACATACGTTATTACCTTGGGAAGCGTAGAGGCGCCGCCAATGTAATCATTGCTCTTTATTAATCCCCTTGTCTTAGCAAGAGGGACGCGTGTACTCCCACTCAGGTCGTCCCGTATGGTTGCTTTCCTCGCTTAGATTCCCCTTTGCCGTTGATTTCGACTCCTAGAGACTATGTGTCTACTAGACTACCCGAACACCGTCATTGTCGGGACCGCCTATGTCACGAATGTGACAGGTAGCTCAGGATTTCGCACATGACTCGATTATGAGTCATGGGTCTTACGCATATGACTCGCTTGAGTCATATGACTTGTTTATGTTATGATTTGTTATGTTTCGCACATGACTCGATTATGAGTCATGGGTCTTGCGCATATGACTCATTTGAGTCATATGACTTGTTTATGTTATGATTTGTTATGTTTCGCACATGACTCGATTATGAGTCATGGGTTTTGCGCATATGACTCATTTGAGTCATATGACTTGTTTATGTTATGATTTGTTATGTTTCGCACATGACTCGATTATGAGTCATGGGTTTCGCGCGTATGACTCATTTGAGTCATATGACCTATGTAAGGCTTTTCGCGAGGCTCACACTTGTGAGTCATCAGGGTTAGGGTTGAGTGAAGAGCACTATATAAGGAGGCCGAGGCGGCCGAGGAAGATAGGCTCTTCACGCTTTGTTCTAAGTACTTTCCTTACTTCTATCTTCGCTCCGCCTCGGTAGCGAGCTTCAACCTCACCCAACCCACTTTCGCCTCGCTCACGATAACTTCATCGATACAATCCATCGTTTTCATCTTCGTTTGTCGGGCGGTTGGGTGATAGTTTGTTGTTCTCGCTTGAGAAGGTGTTTCAGAGGGAGATATCCGTGGTTGATCCCGGTAGTCTCTGGACACAGGCTTGAGTGAGGATGGCGACTTCGTCCGCCTCCTCCTCCACGGACTCTGTCCCCAACTCGCGGATGTCGTCCCCCGTTCGGATCGACTCCAACCCCTCCTCCTCGCTTGAGACGGCTCGCGTCGCTTTGTCTCTTGCGCCCGTTTCCGAGGCTGTCCGTGGCCTCATCCCTACAACTACACGGTCGTACGCTGCGCCTGGCGGGGACTATAGTTTTCTGTCCTTCGCCCATGAACATGGCTGCCCCAACGCGGTGAACCCGGCGTTGGATGACTTGGTGAGGGGGTCGGTTGCTGCAGCCGCCCTTGTCACGATGAAAGAGGTGGAGTCTTTTGTAAAGGGTTGCCTATTTGGGAAGGGCTGTCCAGCCACGTGTGGCTTGGACAACGCCTCTACCACGGGCCTCTTCAATCGGTTCAACTCCGATCACGGTTCGGTGTACACACCGACCGTGCCCACCCCCTCTCCTCCTACCGACTCGCAGGTTGTCATCCCGGAGTCATCCCTCCTCCCGCCGGCGAAGCAAGGCTCGACCACCACTACGGTTGAGGCCAGCTCGTGGTCCACCTCTCCCTCCGCCCATCGAGCGGTGTTTGATAGGATGGTGGCCCGGGATCGCGCTAAGCGAGCCTCCACTGCCTCGACCCCATCTTTTCTGTCTGGGCTGTCTTCTGGAGAAAAAGCCCTCTACACCACCGGGAAGTTCAAGTTGGATGATCCCGCCGATGAGGACTATGCCCCTCCGGCAAAGGGAACGCTGCGCCGTGCCCGCTCCTCTTCCCCCCGCAAACGCGCCGCCCCGGCCCCCAGTCCCTTCTTTGAGCCCCGGTTCATGAAGGCGATTGATGTTGAAGAAGGTCGGAAGAAACAGATTGTCCCGGATGAGGAATTTTCCCATCTCCTGGACACCCACCGGAAGCGCCTGGCCCCCCCCGTGCTGGTTCCTTCCACTATTGAGGGTTCCCCCCCCTCATCCCCCCCTTTGCTGATCACACAGGAGGTGGTACCCTCGGCGGAGGTGATTATTCGCGACACCCCCATGGCTCTGGAGGAAGGACGGAACTCGGAAGCGACCGGTTTGGGCGACAGCATTCACGCCTCCAGCCTTCCAGATATTGTTCCTTGCTCCTCCCCCCCTGAGATAGACTTCGCCCCCCCCTCTTCACCAGGTGGGTGGCTCGAAGGAACACTGGGTATCCCCCGGAGCACGGGCACTCCCTTGGAGGTGCCGCTACCGGAAACCCAGCCAGAGGATGCTGACGCTGCCATGGCTAGGGCGGACCAGATCATGGCCGAAGTGGATGAGATGATGGCGGCTGGTAAGTCCCCCTCCCCCGCTCCCAGGTCTGGCAGTATTGTGGGGTCCATGTTGGAGGGCCTTGAGGATATCCGGTCCGGGAACACCCAGCCCCTCTTGTCACCTCTTCCCAGCGTGGACGGGTCCGAGGAACGTGACACTGTGGAGGATGTCCGGACTTGGATGAAAGACGAGATCGTGGAGACGGTCCCCATTATGTGGGTGGGACGTCGGTTCCATCGCTTGGAAAATGCGGTTCGGACCTTGACGGATATAGTCGGCCGGCAGGAGGAGGAGATTGCCGCCTTGAAAGGTAGGTTGGCCCCCCGCCGTCGCTCCCCCTCTGTGACTCCTGAGTCCTCAGGGACTACCCCCATCCCCCGCTCCTCATCAGAGGGGTCTACTGAAGTCCCTACCAAGGGCCAGGGTGCTGCTCCAACGGCTCCTGCTACTAAAGCGTCCTTCGTGGACATGGTGAGGAAGATGGCATACGTACCCAAACCCGCCGTTCCGCTGAAGGACAAGACAGTTCCGGTCCGGCCCACTTCGGCGGCCTCCTCCCACAGCACCAGCAGTGGCAGCTCTTCCAGTGATGGGGGGGTAGTCCTGAAGGTAGGAAAAGCTGCGGAGGGAAAGAGGGTGAGCTTTGACGATGAGGAGGAGGAGAAGGAGAAGGAGGATGGAAAGAAGAGGGAGGGAAAGAGAGGTAGGCGCCTGAGTGGTGCTGCCAGGAGGAGAAGAAAGATGGCGGCTCAGGCCGGCCAGGAAACCTCGGCGACCCCGGCCAAGACTCAGGGGAAGACTACTGCTGACGGACAGGCTACACCCCCCGCTGCTGCCGCCCCAGTACCCACGGTGCAAACCCTTTCATCGGGGCCAGGCGCCATCAGGAGGATCTACAACGTGGTGCCAAACCTGATCCCTCGCGACGGCCCTCCTCGCAGCGCCAGTCAGCAGGGGCCACCACCAAAGCCGGCTCCACCCCAGTCCTCGCCTACCCCGGATGCTAGGGGAAGGCACATTACAATGCGGTTCGCCACCCGCAAAGAAGTGGCCCTACCGGAGGGCGTGACGATGGAGGCCATCCGGAATCGTATCAACGTCACCTTGTCCAACTCGCCGAAAATTAGGGGCACCTGCCCTTACGTTCGTGCTGGGCATATCCGAAACGAGATTGGGTGTATCTTCCTCACCCTGGCGGCCCACTCTGCCGCTGAACTTGGAAACCGTCTTGACAGGGCCCGGTTGGCGCTGTTCAAAGAGCTTTCACTCCCGGAATTTGTTTTCCAAAAGGATGTGAAGAAGGTCAAGATCATGGTCACGGGCGTCCCCCTTTCCGATACTGGCCGTGGTTCCATCTGGAAGGTTGATGGGTTGATTGGAGAACAGGCCTCGGATGGCCTACGCACTGACTTGGAGCTAGGTAATCCCGGCATCGTCACTGTGTCCCGCCCCGACATCATGGGGTCCATTCATGCCATGAGGCAAGCTAACGCCGTGTCTTGCGGTATTCGCTTTGTGGTGGAAGAGAATGAGGCGGCTAAGGCTGCTTTGGAAACTGGGAGGATCTGGCTTCGGGGGGGTACCCGGAATGTTAGGGTGTTTACCGAGCACCGCAAGGCGAAGGTTTGTGGTAAGTGTTTGCAGGTGGGCCACTTTCAGGCCACCTGTGCCCTTCCTTCCAGGTGTCGGTTTTGTTACGGGGAGCACCTGTCCCGGGAGCACATGTGTAAGGCTTTAGGGTGCCCCGGAGGCGTGGGGGAGGCATGTGGGCACACCCGCAGGATGTGTTGGCTGTGCGACAGGACCGATCACTTTGCTGGATATGAGAAGTGTCCTGCCTTGAGAACTGACTCTAGGACTCCCGTGTCATCCCCACCCGCGACGACGGCGGCCGATGCCGCGACCTCATCGCCCGAAGTGCCAGTCGCTGGAAAAAAGGGACCTGAGAGGGGGGGACGGCCACGACGCCGGAGCAGGGGACGGTCGCCAACTCCCAGGGTGGTGGAGGTGAGCAGTGATGAGGAAGAAGAGGATGTTCCGCGGGAGAAGTCTGCCAAGGCTAAGGGTAAGGAGCCTGAACGACCCCCCCCTTCCCCCTCTCCCAAGCGCGGTATTTTGAAGAAGAAACCTGTTCCCAAGAAGGGCGATGCTATGTGGTTCGCCCTGGACTCTGAGGGTTTTTTAAGTGACTCTGGCCCCTGTGGCCCGAGCGGATCTGTCGAAGCCCCCTTTTAATGCGTGTCACGGCGATAGCATTAAATGTGGGGAGGAGTGGCAGGAATCGGGCGCTGGCGTTTGATTTGTTTTCCTTTGTTGATTTATTTTTTGTTTTGGAACCTCCGGTTGATTCGGAGGGGCAGCATGTGGCGGTAGAAGTTGATGGTTGGGATTTGTTTTCCTTTGTTGTTGGATCGGGGGTGGAGGTGTTTGTTCGCTCGCATTTGTGTGGGCTGTTTGATGTGGTTGGGCATAAGGGTGCTTGTGCCCAGGTTGGGTTTTGGGAGAAGGGTGAGAAGAGGGTGCTTGCAGGCGTCTACATCCCACCTACACACACCAAGGCCGAATATCAGTCAGGGCTGAGGGACGTCGGGGAACCGGATATCGCGTTTGGTGATTTCAATGCCAGGCATCGAGATTGGGACCCATGGGCGGAGACGGCCAGACAGGAACACTGCGGACGATGGTTGCGGGAATGGATGGCACCTCGGTTGCTGAACATGACTCAGCCTGACCGACCGACGTTCCGCGACATATCAATGATAGACCTCTGCTTGTATCGACGGCCGTACCTACAGCACAAGTACCTTGATGTGGTGGGCTGCGAGCATGCCGCCCAGACAATTCGACTCCATGTGGACCTACCTGACAATCTCATGAGAAGGAGGCCTGCTTGGAAGAGGGCGGTGTGGGGGAAGGTTGGGAAAGAACTAGACACCCTGAAAGAGGTGGATGATGAGCAGTTGTGGAGAGGAGTGAGAAGTGTGGTGGACGCACTCCCACGGGCTTCCGTTGGCAGAAGCCGGTGCGAGTGGTGGACGCCTGAGTTGGAGAGGATGAGGCTGGATGTGGCCCGGCTGAAAAGATACTCCAAACGCACGGCGGAGCGGACGGAGGACTTTAAGCTGGCAAGGTGTGTTTACCGGGCTTGCCTGTTGAGGGCTCGGTTCGACCACATTAGGACCAAGCTGGCGGAAAGCAAGGACCCCGACATCTTCAGGCTGGCAAGAAAGTTGGAGGCCAAGCGCACGCTGCCCTCGATGGTGCGGTCAGACGGCTCCTTGGCTACCACGCACGCCGAGATCAGCGACCTGATTGCACAACAGCTTGATCCTGGTGATCCCGCCCGGTGGACTGAAAGTATGATTGAGATGGACAGTGCCCAAGAAATGGAGACGGCGCTGGCGAGATCTCCCACAAACACGGGCCCCGGCGAGGATGATATCGGCTATCCCTTCCTAAGGTTTTGGAAGAGGAGGGATGCCACGACATTGCGACGCCTCGTTGACTGTGGGCTGCGACATGACATTCCGGACTGGCATAGGGCTGAGGTAGTGCTCATACCCAAGCTCGACAAGCCGCGGTATGATGTGGTCAAGTCATGGCGCATGATACACCTACTCCCGACCACGGCTAAGGTGGCGGAGAGGGTGGTGCTGCTCCGGCTAGCCGCTTGTCTAGACCTCGGCGAGACACAGTTCGGCTCCCGTAGGAGGCGGGGGGTCCATGATGCCATGGCGGTCGTTCAGGAATTCCTGCGCCATAATGAGGGGTACAAACGTCTGATTCTGTCAATGGACGTAGAGGGAGGGTTTGACAATATTGACATCAACCTCCTGTCAGATTTCCTGGTGGCCCGGGGGTGCCCTCCCAACCTGTGTCAATGGGTTCGGAGATGGACAGGTTGTCGGTCCGTTCGCTTCCGGTTCAATGGGTGTGTTTCCCGGGTGTACCATGTTAGCAAGGGGGTCCCCCAGGGGTCACCGCTTTCCCCCTTTCTGTTCGGTGCTTACGTGGCCGACATTTTCACACCACGGATGCGTTACTCCCCGGGTGTCCGGCATTTGGTGGCCTCATATGTGGATGACGGGGTTATCATGGTTGCGGCTGACTCTTTTGATGCTGCCCGATACCATGCTGGGGAATTGTTGCGAGATTGCGACCGTGTTGCGCGAGACAGGGGAATGGGGTTTAGTGCGTTGAAGACGCAGTGGATTGGGTTTGGTGATAGGGCGTGGGAAGGAATGGAGTTGTTGGGAGAAATGGTGTTGCCATCTGAGGACCTGCGGGTTCTTGGATATAGGTTCAATGTATTTCTTAACTTTTCTTCTCATGTACGTTATTGGTTGGATAGGGGGTTGGGTGTGAGGAGGAGGATTGCGGCGCTGGGAAGGAGGTTTGGGAGTGTTGGGGGGTTGGGGGCGTGGGAGACTTACCGTTTGGTGCAGGCAGCCTACCTTCCGACCGTCTACTACGGACTTGAGTTTGTAACCGACTACCCGTCGTATGTGAAGCAGATTCAGGTCCACGTTAACGATTGCCTCCGCTCAGTGTTCCGGACTCCTATGAAGCTGGCCAACAAGATTTTGCTAGCAGAATACGGGGTTACGCCTGTCGCTATTCAGGGCAGGTACCTACAGCGGAGGTGCTACAGCCGGTTCATCAATTACCGATATTGCGAGGATCATCCTTGGTTCGGGCAGATCAGGCTGGACTGGAAGGAGGAGGGTATGGTGGCCCACCGACAGCATTCGGACGAGGTGCTTTCCTACCGTCCCACGATTACGATCGGGAAAGGGAAGGAAACCATGGCCCTCAGACACGCCGGGGAAGTCAAGGAACTCAGTGGCGGCTCGGATCTGGTGGTGTACACTGACGGGTCCAAGATGGCCGAGGGTGCTGGTGTCGCTTGGGCCGCGTTCGCACGGGGGGCTTCACTTAGGATAGGGGGGTGTTCGGTGCCACTGTCCTGGAGCATCGTCGAATGCGAACTGTTTGCCGTTGTCTGTGCCTTGCGGGAGGTCAGTGGTTTGTGTGAGGGACGGGGAGTACATGTGTTTCTGGATTGCGTCCCCGCCCTGCTTCTGATTGAGAACATGTTGCCCGAGGGGGACTCGGCTGAGATGTGGGAAGTCATGGCACCTTTGATGGAGGCTGTACGCCCGCGCTTTGGCTGGGTTCCGGGACACATGGGCATCCAGGGCAACGAGCTGGTCGACAGGAAGGCCAAGGAGAGTACACGCCTGCCGCTGCAGCCATTCCGGTGGGAAGGGGTAAGCTTTGGTATAGGGCACGCTGCGTTGGCCCGTGAGTTGAGAAAAGAGGAGTGGGAGGCCTGGCATGTCAATGAAGGCCATGGGTACTATGCTCGTGGACCTAAGGCTCCCAGACACCTTCGCGGGCTGACAAGGATGGATTCCTATGTGTTGACTAGGATTCGCAGTGGTACCGGCCTGGTCGGGCATGACGATTGTGAGGGACGGGAGGAGAGGTATCATTGGACTTCTTGCCCACGGTACAGTTGGAAACGACCGGCTATGGAGGACTTGTTCAAGGACTCGGCAGTTGCGGGCTGGAAGGACTGGTGGTTGGTACACGGGTGGCTGGGACTAGGGATCCCCCGTCATATTAAGGAGGTGGACGGGGAGTTAGTGGTGGCAGGTAACCCGTTTGATGGTACACTGACGGTGGAGAGGGACGGGAGGCGAGTGTGCATAGGGACGCCTGATACTTGTTTGCGGTGCGAGAAGAAACATCCTGGGGGGGAGTGCGTGCTTCCGAGTAAGCATCTTCCTACCAAGTGGTTCTTCCTTCCGAACTCGGTCGCTACGTGCTGTCCGAACTGCAACATGGCGATTACCTACCAAGGCACCTCCACTCGGCCCTCCTTCTCTACTCACTTCGATAACAACCCGGGCTGCCTCTCGGCGAGCCTTGACCAGTTTTGGCAGCGGCACTGGCTTGACTGGGACGACCTCGCGCTTTCCTTGCGGACGGCCGTCGTACTCAAGTGGGCTGGGTTGTTTGGGTTTATCGAACTGGAACGGTGCCCCTTTTGCGACCAGCGGCGGATTGCTGGGAAGGTTAATAGGATGGGGGAGCACTATCGGAAGAAGCGTGGATGTTGGGACAGACTGTATGTTTCCTTTGTTGAGTATGTTGATGAGATTGTGTTGGGGGCGGAGTAGTTGTGTTGGTATGTTGTTGGTGGTTGGGTTGCGGGAAGGGGAAGACGCGTTAATCCGGGATGTTGCTAGTCGACATGAGCGCCCGTGAGCCCCTTAGGTAGTGATTTTTGGATTTATGTTTGGGTGGAGCGGTTGCGGGACGGGATTGCGCCCGTGGTAGTGTATTTTAGTTTGTGATTTTGGGGCGCGGGGGAGACTGGTCGTATGCCGGAGTCGGCGGTACTAGTATAAATAAATTAGATTGAATGTTCTAAGTAATTTCCTTACTTCTATCTTCGCTCCGCCTCGGTAGCGAGCTTCAACCTCACGCAACGCACTTTCGCCTCGCTCACGATAACTTCATCGATACAATCCATCGTTTTCATCTTCGTTTGTCGGGCGGTTGGGTGATAGTTTGTTGTTCTCGCTTGAGAAGGTGTTCCAGAGGGAGATATCCGTGGTTGATCCCGGTAGTCTCTGGACACAGGCTTGAGTGAGGATGGCGACTTCGTCCGCCTCCTCCTCCACGGACTCTGTCCCCAACTCGCGGATGTCGTCTCCCGTTCGGATCGACTCCAACCCTTCCTCCTCGCTTGAGACGGCTCGCGTCGCCTTGTCTCTCGCGCCCGTTTCTGAGGCTGTCCGTGGCCTCATTCCTACAACTACACGGTCGTACGCTGCGCCTGGCGGGGATTACAGTTTTCTGTCCTTCGCCCATGAACATGGCTGCCCCAACGCGGTGAACCCGGCGTTGGATGATTTGGTGAGGGGGTCGGTTGCTGCAACCGCCCCTGTCACGATGAAAGAGGTGGAGTTTTTTGTGAAGGGTTGCCTATCTGGGAAGGGGTGTCCAGCCACCTGCGGCTTGGACAATGCCTCCACCACTGGCCTCTTCAATCGGTTCAACTCCGATCACGGTTCGGTGTACACACCGACCGTGCCCACCCCCTCTCCTCCCACCGACTCGCAGGTTATCATCCCGGAGTCATCCCTCCTCCCGCCGGCCAAGCAAGGCTCGACCACCACTACGGTTGAGGCCAGCTCCTGGTCCACCTCTCCCTCCGCCCATCGAGCGGCGTTTGATAAGATAGTGGCTCGGGATCGCGCTAAGCGAGCCTCCACTGCCTCCACCCCCTCCTTTTTGTCTGGGCTGTCTTCGGGTGAAAAGGCACTTTACACTACTGGGAAGTTCAAACTGGACGACCCTGACGATGAGGACTACGCCCCCCCGGCAAAGGGAACGCTACGCCGTGCCCGCTCCGCCTCCCCCCGCAAACGAACTGCCCCGGCCCCCAGTCCCTTCGTTGAGCCCCGGTTCATGAAGGCGATTGATGTTGAAGAGGGTCGGAAAAACAAATCGTCCCGGATGAGGAGTTTTCCCATCTCCTGGACACCCACCGGAAGCGCCTGGCCCCCCCCGTGCTAGTTCCTTCCACTATTGAGGATTCCCCCCCCTCGTCCCCCCCTTTGCTGATCACCCAGGAAGTGGTGCCATCGGCGGAGGTAATTGTTCGGGACACCCCCATGGCTCTGGAGGAAGGAAAGAACTCGGAAGCGACCGGTCTGGGCGACAGCATTCACGCCCCCAGTCTTCCGGGTACGCCTGTCCCTGGCTCGTCCCCTCCTGACTACGATTCTCTGCCCCCTACGTCGCCTGGGGGTATTTTGGAAGGGTCGCTGGGTATCCCCCGGAGCACGGGCACTCCCTTGGAGGTGCCGCTACCGGGGACCCAGCCAGAGGATGCTGACGCTGCCGTGGCTAGGGCGGATCAGATCATGGCCGAAGTGGATGAGATGATGGCGGCTGGTAAGTCCCCCTCCCCCGCTCCCAGGTCTGGTAGTATTGTGGGGTCCATGTTGGAGGGCCTTGAGGATATCCGGTCCGGGAACACCCAGCCCCTCTTGTCACCTCTTCCCAGCGTGGACGGGTCCGAGGAACCTGACACTGTGGAGGATGTCCGGACTTGGATGAAAGACGAGATCGTGGAAACGGTCCCCATTATGTGGGTGGGACGTCGGTTCCATCGCTTGGAAAATGCGGTTCGGACCTTGACGGATATAGTCGGCCGGCAGGAGGAGGAAATTGCCGCCCTGAAAGGTAGGTTGGCCCCCCGCCGTCGTTCCCCCTCTGTGACTCCGAGTCCTCAGGGACTACCCCCATCCCCCGCTCCTCATCAGAGGGGTCTACTGAAGTCCCTACCAAGGGCCAGGGTGCTGCTCCAACGGCTCCTGCTACTAAAGCATCCTTCGTGGACATGGTGAAGAAATGGCATACGTGCCCAAACCCGCCGTTCCGCTAAAGGACAAGACAGTTCCGGTCGGCCCACTTCGGCGGCCTCCTCCCACAGCACCAGCAGTGGCAGCTCTTCCAGTGATGGGGGGGTAGTCCTGAAGGTAGGAAAAGCTGCGGAGGGAAAGAGGGTGAGCTTTGACGATGAGGAGGAGGAGAAGGAGAGGGAGGATGGAAAGAAGAGGGAGAGAAGGAGAGGTAGGCGCCTGAGTGGCGCTGCCAGGAGGAGAAGAAAGATGGCGGCTCAGGCCAGCCAGGAGACATCGGCGACCCCGGCCAAGACTCAGGGGAAGACTACTGCTGACGGACAGGCTACACCCTCCGCTGCTGCCGCCCCAGTACCCATGGTGCAAACCCTTTCATCGGGGCCAGGCGCCATCAGGAGGATCTACAACGTGGTGCCAAACCTGATCCCTCGCGACGGCCCTCCTCGCAGCGCCAGTCAGCAGGGGCCACCACCAAAGCCGGCTCCACCCCAGTCCTCGCCTACCCCAGATGCTAGGGGACGGCACATACAATGCGGTTCGCCACCCGCAAGGAAGTGGCCCTGCCTGAAGGTGTGACAATTGAGGCCATCCGGGCCGCGTCAACGTCACCCTGTCCAACTCGCCAAGATTAGGGGTATTGCCCTTACGTTCGGGCTGGACATATTCGGAACGAGATTGGGTGTATCTTCCTCACCCTGGCGGCCCACTCTGCCGCTGAACTTGGAGGCCGTCTTGACAAGGCCCGGTTGGCGCTGTTGAAGGAACTTCACTCCCGGAATTTGTTTTCCAGAAGGATGTGAAGAAGGTGAAGATCATGGTGACGGGTGTCCCCTTTCGGACACTGGCCGTGGCTCCATCTGGAGGTTGACGGGTGGATTGGGGAGCAGGCCTCGGATGGCTTGCGCACTGACTTGGAGCTAGGTAATCCGGCATAGTCACTGTGTCCCGCCCCGACATCATGGGGTCCATTCATGCCATGAGGCAAGGCCAACGCCGTGTCTTGCGGATTCGCTTTGTGGTGGAGGAGAATGAGGCGGCAAGGCTGCTTTGGAGGCTGGGAGGATATTCCTTCGGGGAGGGGGGTACCCGGAATGTTAGGGTGTTTACCGAACACCGACGGCGAAGGTTTGTGGTAAGTGTTTGCAGGTGGGCCACTTTCAGGCCACCTGTGCCCTTCCTTCAGGTGTCGGTTTTGTTAGGGGGAGCACCTGTCCCGGGAGCACATGTGTAAGGCTCTAGGGTGCCCGGAGGCGTGGGGGAGGCA
>VBSK01000360.1:0-10492 GCA_006112555.1 Tuber indicum
GGCAGGGTGGAACGTCTCAGGTTCCTCCTACAGTAGGGGCAGATGGTAGGGTTCGTCGGGATCCTTCCAAGAGGTGTGCGCTGCCAGGTAGCTCTTTCCTGATCTCATCTGGTGGATGCGGCCTGCCATGAATTTCCCCAGTCCCATGAAGGGGTGCGGGGCCAGAGTAGGCGTGTAACGGGGGCTCCCTCTGGGAAGATGGATCCCGAGGTTGCGACCGCACCGAAGTATTCTTTCAGAAGTAAGATAAAGATAATCAACAGTAGAGTTGAAAAAATAAACGGTAAAACTTAATATCGTTAAGCCACAGCTTTACTCAATTAAGTCCTGATCTCGAGAGGTAGTTGATTGCCAGAGTAGAGGAGAACTCGCATATACTTAAGTAGGTTTGGTATGCTGCCAGTTACTCCCCATCACTACTCTGCGTTCGCGAGCACCCAACTCCCGTGGGCTGTCTAGCCAACCTCTACGGGTCGGACCAACGATCCTCCGTAGCGAACTAGACCACTCGGTGGTGTTCTAACATCTGCCCGATAGAAGTGTTTTAGCCGCTGCATCTCCAATGCAACCGCAGGAGTAAAAACTCTTCATATCGCGGTCATGTCAGTGGCGAGCTGACATGCCCGAGCGGATGTTATACCAAATATGGAACTCTCTACCCATATACACTTAGTCTTCTACAAGCATTCGCAGCCCCTGAACATCTATCCGGTTCTACTCATTTCTATATCATTCCGGATGATAGCCACGTAGCTCCCCCGATAGACCCCTTCGGAGGTTGACTACCAATAGGCGCTACCCACAGTCAACCCTCCTAGAAGTAAGTCTTATCGTGACCTTAGACTAGTGTCTTAGAGTCCTTAACGATTCTCCAATACTATTACACTTTCGGGGCAACGGACTTCGGTTACCTCGCCTACTGGCCTCCGGTAACCTCACATACTACTTCTTACTTCAAAGTGGTATTACTCCGTCAGTTCTGGTCCGTTTTACACGAAACCACCTGGAGGCTATTCTCCAGGTTCTCCTCTGTCCCCTCATATATCCTGCGGACAGCTTCCGGTCGGACGGACGGCAGTGACGTATACGGTGTTATGGAAGCATCTCCACCGGGAGACTTTTGCTAGACTTACAGCAACTCTTCAGGCTGTAGCCCATGACGCCAGGGACTTATAACGGGGCCGGAGGGGGGTGTTAGCCACCACACCTCCAAGTTACAGCTTGTTCGGAGCTCAACTGGTTGTGCCGGAGTGATCCGCACAACCTGAGATTCGAACACCCTATGTAGTTTCGCGTGACAAACAATCTAGTCACTTCCCCCGAAGTCCTGCGTAACAAGTTACTTTCAAGGTAGGGTAACTTGGCTCCATAGCAGGGTAACCCGTGGCCCAAGGCAGGGTAACCCTAGTCCGAAGGTAGGGTAACTGTACCCCGAGTTACCCTACAGAGTAGGGTAACTTTACCTGGACTCTCCGTCGAGTAATTCAGGGTAACTCCCAAATTGACTACTTGGGTTACCCTACAGAGTAGGGTAACCCCCAACCATTACTAGGACCTATGTACCTTTGGTATGGCCTAGCATGCCCGACTGAGGTACCTAACCACCGGTACCTCCACCTGGTAGACCTAAGTCTACCGCCAGCCCTACCGCGGTAGTCTCTTGACTCCGGTATGGGTGTAGGTTTGGCTACTTGTAATAGTACTCAGTGGAGTCTCGTTACATCACTCCCCTCTTCTATAAGGCTCGACCCGAGCCGATCTAACGACGTCTTTTATTTCCGCTACTCGGTACATCTACAACCCTATGGTCCCTAGGTTTAGATGGATACCTTTTGTGGAAATCGCTTAAGGCTTGTATACCGGTTCCTTCCAGCATCTCAAACGGCTCCCAAGAATTTTCTTCAGGTCCATAGCCATCCCACGATATCAGGTACTGGACAAACCGATGAGGGAACTTCTGTTTAACTCCTCCATACCACCGGCTGTCTAACACTCCCGAGATAACATAACTTGGCTCGTCTTCCACTATGTCAGGGATAGGGATATCTTTAACCCTTCTCCCGGTCTGATCCTCTCGGTAGGGCTCTAATAACCCAACGTTGAATACCGGGTGGATAGACCAACGCGCAGGCAACTGGAGTTCATATGCCCTAGTACCAACACGTCGCTTGACCACAAAGGGACCAAACATTCGGTGGTCTAGTTTCTCCATAGGCCTCTTTGTACGGATATTCTTGCGATTCAGCATTACCCGATCAGCCTTTATAGCTCTGCCCTCTTCGACATCTTCTAGTGTGGCATATTCTGGAGATGGTAATCGTTTCTTGTCATGCCATTTCCGTTGCCTCTCTTGAGCACTTTGTAATGTTTCCCGTATGTCTTGCCATGTACCCTCCCAATCCTTTACTAACAGCTCCGTACTTGGATGAATCCCCTTATTGTCAGGAACAATTCCAGACCAGTTTGTCCTCGGAGAAAATCCATAGTTAATCTCAAAAGGAGATAACCTGGTTGACTCGGAGGTGGATGTATTATAGGCATACTCCGCTAACGGTAGTAGCGAAACCCAATCATCCTGCTGGTAGGTACAATAACTCCTTAGGTATTGTTCCAGTGTCTGGTTCACCCGCTCAGTCTGGCCGTCGGTCTCGGGATGGAACGCGGTAGAGACATTGAGCTTCACCTCAAGTAGTCCCATTAAGCTAACCCAAAACTTAGAAGTAAATCGAGTATCCCGATCAGAGATAATCGATTCTGGGAGTCCATGCAGTCTCCAGATCTCTTTGAGAAATATAAGAGCAAGTTCCTTGATAGGTACCTCCGTAGCGAGGGGGATGAAATGCGCCATTTTTGAAAACCTATCAACAATGACCCAGATCTTCGTATAACCCTCGGATTCTGGTAACGCCACAATGAAGTCCATTGATATTGCGTTCCATGGCCTCATAGGAACATCTATAGGTTCTAAGAGCCCAAACTTCTTATGTCTCACTGTCTTTACCCTTTGACAGACATCGCATGACCGAACATAGTCTTCGATGTAGGCCTCCATCTTAGGCCAGTAGAAGTTGGCTTTAACCTTCCCTATTGTCTTATAAGTCCCGAAGTGTCCGGCTAGACGGGAATCATGTTCCGCTTGCATGATCCGTTCCTTTAGCCCTTGATCCTCCGGTATGTACCAACGCCCCTTGTAAAGAGGAAGTCCTTCTCTATTGAGAAATTAGGGTCAACCTTATTGTCCTTTTGGACAATGGACTTGTAAATACTTTGATAAGTATTGTCCTTTGCTATAGCGACCTTCATGTCATCAAGCATTCCGGACTTCAACCGGAAGCCTTGGCACAGTTGCAACAACTGTGGTCGCAAGATGTCCCGCTCCTGACTATCCAAATACTGTCCCGGACGGAAAAACATCTGTTCCTGACCCAATTTCGCAGAATTACTCCCCCCTTCAGGGCGGTACTCCGAACGCCTCGATAACGCATCAGCCTTTCCATTAAGGCGCCCTTCCCGATAGACAACCTTAAAATTAAATGGTTGTAGGAATTCCGCCCAGCGATGCTGCCGGCGATTCAGTATCTTAGTACTATTAAAGTACTCCAAATTCTTATGATCAGTGTAAATAGTTATCTGATCAGATACTGAGCGCAAGAGATGATCCCATTCCTTAAAAGCAGCAACAATTGCGGACATCTCTTTATCATGCACATCATAATTTATCTCTGCTGGCGAGAACTTCCGACTATGGTAGGCTATAGGATGCCATCTACCATCTTCGCATAACTGTGACAGTATAGCACCCAATGCAAAATCACTAGCATCGGTTTCCAACTTGGTTAACCGTTCCGGATCAAAGTGAGCTAGAATGGGGCTTGCCATGAACATCGCTTTAAGGCGACTAAAGGCTTCATCATGTCTAGGACCCCATCCCCATTTGGAATCTTTCTTCGTTAAGTCAGTTAACGGCTTTGTTATCTTACTGAAGCCTTCAATAAACCGACGGTAGAAGTTTGCAAAACCCAAAAAGCTTTGAACGTCAACAACTGTCTTTGGTGGAGTCCAAACTTCAATAGACTTCACCTTTTCCGTGGTCATCATAATACCACGATCAGATATGCGGTAACCTAGAAATTCTACCTCTCTTTGATGGAATGTAGATTTCTTAATGCTTACACAAAGCCTAGCCTTGCGCAGTCTTTCCATAACTCGCCTAACGAGTGAGACATGTTCTTCGATGGTCTCTGAGTATATTAGGATGTCATCTATATAGGCGATGACTCCTTCGTCTAATAAATCATGAAAGATTTTATTTATCATACTCTGGAAAGTAGATGGGGCGTTACATAGCCCAAACGGCATTACCGTATATTCATACAACCCATAACGACAGCGGAAAGCTGTCTTCCATTCTTCTCCTTCTGCCATTCGGAGGAGATAATAGCCATTCTTCAAGTCCAACTTAGTGAAGACAGTGGCTTTTCCAAGTCTATCACGCAGCTCATTCATCAGTGGTAAAGGATATTTATTCTTCACCGTAATCTTGTTAAGCCCTCGGTAATCAATACATAACCTCAATGACCCATCAGGTTTGGGTACAAAGAGGATTGGGGCTGCGGCAGGGGAACTAGATCTCCGTATCTTTCCCGTTGCCAGCATCTCATTGAGATACTCCCTCAGAATCTTGAGCTCGTTTTCAGACAATGGATATATAGGACCAAAGGGAGGTGCAGTTTCGGGCATTAACTCGATCTTATGATCATATTCAGAGTGTTCCGGTAATGCATCTATCCTTTGTTGGCTAAATATATCGCCATAGTCCTTATATTCTGGTAGAAGACTTAGGGCAATGTCTTTCCCGTCTTCACCAGTGAACTGCGCATATCCTAGAAGATATACCTGAGCTTGGTCTTCTGCCAATAGCTCTTCTTCGGTTATAAATTCTAACCGTCTCTGGCCCACAAGGCATCTAGCCTTACACAATACAGACCTCCAAGTGAAGCTGCGTGTTTCCCAGTCTATGTCGGGATTATGTTCATGGAGCCATGACATTGGAAGATAACCATCAATCTTCTTATCGGACATGTCCGCCAGTTCAAATCTCATGTCATTGACATGATCGCCAATACGCATCTTCAGGGTCTTAGTGTAATGAAGCCCTGAGTTAGGAATGTCATTCCCGCTAGCATCCTTTATTGGAGCAGCAACCTTTCTCCGGACACAAGGAACTTGTGTTTCCTTAGCCCATCGTGTGCTAAGCACTGCGCCAGTAGCGCCACTATCCAACAATAACACAGCCTCGGCTGCACTGTCTCTCGCGCCACAACGCCATTCTAGTCTAACTCGAACTCGGATAGACTTTATATGTTTTGGGGGGCCTGAAAGCCGCGCCTTCTTTCTTGAGTTTTCTTTTAGAAGCATGTTTAACGGAGTCTCTTGCCTTTCGACACAAGAGTGGCCACAACGGGTCAAAATGTTAAGGTTTCAAATCACGGTATATCAATAGCTAGGGTGTTTACTATCACGCCAGCATGATTTCGGGTACTAAACCCTCCTCAGGTAAACTTGATAACAAAATTTCATTGCTCGAATCAAGGCCTGCTTGATGTGAAAAGAACTAGTCTAACAAAAGAAAACAATTTCGCTTCCAATACTAAGGAAATAATCCATCGAAGTAAGGAAATGATATATTCCCGCAGTAACATAACAAGAATACAAAGGAGAAATAAACCAAGACAAACACCCAAAGAGAATTCCCGTGCTGACCCAAATCCTCCACCTGCCTCGTTCCTTCGCAGACCGCTGCGGCCCAGAACATCTAAGAGGCCTGGTCAGTCTATGTATTGACTGCAGGATTTCTCGGGGCATGCTTACTCTCGGAGCCCTTCACATAACTTCCTAGAGTTATGTCAGTGTCTTGTTATTTCGCTGCAAGGAAAGGAACTTACCTATTCCTCAGCATCCGTATCAACCTCCATAATCTCGGGAGATGACTTTCGGATTTCCAATAACTTCTTTGAAGGTGGTGCTTCGATGCGACGGACTTTGTTGTTTGATGCTTCATTGACTTCTGCATCTTCAGCCTTCCTCTTTTTGGTTATCGCTTTAACCCCTTTGGCTGAACTAACAACAGGGTCGGTGGAGAAACATTTCCGCCAAAAGTGACCCGGTTTTCCACATCGTGTGCACTGCGACTCCTTCTTGCGCTTATCGATAAGCGTAGACGGGATATTCTTATGGGCATTAGCATGCTCAGAATTCCCTTGCTTCTGGGATGTACCCGCAGAAGATAAGGAGCGCCTAGGGTTGGGCTTACCCGAACCCTTTTCCTTCCGTTTCGGTTGTTTCCTCGAGGTTGACAACCTCTCCTCGCTCTTGCCCTGGTTATCACTTCGGCTTTTCGTAACTGTCTCGCTGAAAGTGATATTGTCTTGGAGGGCGTGGCCCGTCTTCCGCAGAAGGTCCATGTACTCGGACACATCGGTAGGATGAGGTGTCTTTTGTGCCCAGACATTCCGTAGTTGGGATGTCATTGTCATCCGGATCTTGTCTTTGATCATCGTAGGGTCCGTATAACCCAATTGGACAATCAGATCCATTACCGAGTCTAAGTACTGGTCAACCTGACCAGGCTTCATCTGCAATTTCGTCCACTCGCTAAGAGCGCGGTCCCGATCAACATGGGCACCGAAACTTGCCATTAGCCGTTTCCTAAATCCTTCCCATGTACGAAACTCATGGTTGGGATCAAACGGCATACCCACCCGGCGTGCACCATCCTCACTGATGTACCGGTGTAGGCCCATGTACCAAGTTTTGGCAGTGTCTTGAAGAAGAGGGATAACCAAGCTGATTTTGTCCATATCTTCCGTGACTGACTCTCGGAAGTATTCGAACTTGATTTCCACATCGCTAATGAACCGCTGGGTATCGGTTGTATCTCCTTTGAAGGGAGTTACATCACCTAACTTCGCGGGCTTTCTTGGC
Organism: Tuber indicum; assembly: GCA_006112555.1. NCBI lineage: Eukaryota > Fungi > Ascomycota > Pezizomycetes > Pezizales > Tuberaceae > Tuber > Tuber indicum. The sequence goes on from VBSK01000360.1 coordinate 6,985, forward strand.
TTTCCCCCTGAAGGAGTGGAGAGTTACCGGCTGGCTGACTAGCTCCAGCTGCCCCACTCATCTGCAAGAAAGCTCGTAGCAACCTTCGTGCTCCGCGGTCATAGCGTCTCTTCTTTTTCTCGCTCCAGTTTGGCTTCCGCCTCCCCAGAAACTCAGAGAAATCGGGTATGGAGTCGGCATCATCGTCATCACTGCTACTGGAGGAACTGGAATCACCCGGGTTTCCACCAGCACCAACGTTTCCGCCAGGCGGGAGTTGATCTCCGCCACCACCAGCATTCCTGCCAGGGCCTCCAGAGGGTCTATCATACCCGTCAAAGGAGTCCTCCCTTTCCTGTTGTCTGTCCTCTTGGGGAACCACCCCCTGACGAGACAAAGGCATTGGAGGTGGGTCAGGTAATGGAATAGCTCCAGAAGCACTCGGAGTTACCCCATACCGACCCTGAACAAACTGCTGGAATTCCAGACAGCTTTCCGGCATTGCCGGAGGTCCCACGTGCAACCGTGAACCACAATAAGAACATTTGGGCTTTTTCATCTTCGAACCTACTTCCTCAGGCTTCCGGTACACTTGACTCGAACGACTGTTAGGACAGTTGAGTGCATGTGTAGCCTTTGGAAAGTGAGGTCCTCCCACGACCGTACAACCAGTGTAACAGAAGGCCGTAACCCCCGGCGACAAAGGCCTTCGGACCCGTTCTTTCTCCGGAGCACCCCACATACCCCATTCACCCCCGGACTTGTTATATTGTCCTTGCCTAAGTTTGTCAAAAAACTCATTTGCATCAGTAGGTTTCCTGGGCGCACCAGGTAACTTAGGCATGGAAGGCATGGGAGGCAGGGGAGCAGGTTCAATGATAACAGGAGCTTGTCCTGGCTTTGGGAGAGGTGTATTCACAGCCGCCTGGTAAGGTCGGTCTGGCACAGGGACATTGGTAGAGGGTGTCGGGGTATCAGTGACTCCTGTCAAGTCTACCTGATCCCGACCAGGTTGCGGAGGTGGAGGAGGGACTCTGGACTTATCCACCCTATGACCACTATCGCCCGGACGAGAGCCTGTAGCAGGGCTAGGAGTCCGTCGGTTTCTCCTTTGAGATACCGGGGCGAGTGCTTCTTCGAGCTGTTCGTGGAAGGGGGGAACGACGAGGAGAGACTAGAGCTCGTGGCTGTTGACCCGCTATCTGTACTCCTAATTCAGTCAAGTATGCCTGATATGAGGGATTGGTCAACATAGCGGTTAGGGTCTCCGCAAAGTTGACCGCGGGACGCTTCTCCATCGGAGGTGCCACTGTCATGATCGTATCATTGTCATGATCAATCTGATGCCCTGTACGGGCAGCCTCTTCCAACGCCGCTATCCTCTTGGCTAGCGCACGTGTGTCACTAATTTGCCGTATGAACAACTTCTGTTGTTTCCGCATCCACTCCGTAGCCGCCGTAACCATCTCTATTTTAAACTTAGTCTGCGCCTGCTCATTCCAGTATTGCATCTGGCTTTGAGCTTCCTTCATCTGTTTTGTAACTTCAAGAAGGATGTAGGGTTCCATGACTTCCCTAGTAAAATCCGCAAGACTAAACCCTTGACCTTGCCTTTCTGGCACTACCGGAATCGCAAGCTTCTGCTGTGTAAACGATTCGAATAACCGCGCAGGGTCTTCGACCACAATTTCCTCGGCATCGTCGGGAAGGTCGATATTGGTAGCATTAAGGACAAGTTCAATGGGTTCCCAACCAAGGCCTTTGGCATCCGCAAATGCTTCACGCCGCATATGCCATTGGTGGGCTGCCGCCGCGGCAGGATCGAAGTGACCGGCTTGGTTCGACATAGTAATTTCCACCCGATGCTTCTGGTACCAGACCAGCGACTCGTACTCAAACTATGTCAATTCAAGGAGGTCAATACCAACAAATCTCAAGAGTAGGAAGAGTTAAGCGAGGTCTTCGCTTAACGATATACTGTAACGGGGGCTCCCTCTGGGAAGATGGATCCCGAGGATGCGACCGCACCGAAGTATTCTTTCAGAAATAAGATAAAGATAATCAACAGCAGAGCGTTGAAAAAATAAACGGTAAAACTTAATATCGTTAAGCCGCAGCTTTACTCAATTAAGTCCTTGTCTCGAGAGGTAGTTGATTGCCAGAGTAGAGGAGAACTCGCATATACTTAAGTAGGTTTTGGTATGCTGCCAGTTACTCCCCATCACTACCCTGCGTTCGTGAGCACCCAACTCCCGTGGGCTGTCTAGCCAACCTCTACGGATCGGACCAAAGATCCTCCGTAGCGAACTAGACTACTCCGTGGATTTCTAACATCTGCCCGATAGAAGTGTTTTAGCCGCTGCATCTCCATTACAGCCGCAGGAGTAAAAACTCTTCATATCGCGGACATGTCAGTGGCGAGCTGACATGCCCGAGCGGATGTTATACCAAATGTGGAACTCTCTACCCATATACACTTAGTCTTCTACAAGCATTCGCAGCCCCTGAACATCTATCCGGTTCTACTCATTTCTATATCATTCCGGATGATAGCCACGTAGCTCCCCCGATAGACCCCTTCGGAGGTTGACTACCAATAGGCGCTACCCACAGTCAACCCTCCTAGAAGTAAGTCTTATCGTGACCTTAGACTAGTGTCTTAGAGTCCTTAACGATTCTCCAATACTATTACACTTTCGGGGCAACGGACTTCGGTTACCTCGCCTGCTGGCCTCCGGTAACCTCACATACTACTCTTTACTTCAAAGTGGTATTACTCCGTCAGTTCTGGTCCGTTTTACACGAAACCACCTGGAGGCTATTCTCCAGGTTCTCCTCTGTCCCCTCATATATCCTGCGGACAGCTTCCGGTCGGACGGACGGCGTGAGCGCATACGGAGTTACGGCAACATCTCCACTTGGAGACTTTTGCTAGACTTACAGCAACTCTTCAGGCTGTAGCCCATGACGCTAGGGACTTATAACGGGGCCGGAGGGGGGTGTTAGCAACCACACCTCCAAGTTACAGCTTGTTCGGAGCTCAACTGGTTGTGCCGGAGTGATCCGCACAACCTGAGATTCGAACACCCTATGTAGTTTCGCGTGACAAACAATCTAGTAACTTCCCCCGAAGTCCTGCGTAACAAGTTACTTTCAAGGTAGGGTAACTTGACTCCATAGCAGGGTAACCCGTGGCCCAAGGCAGGGTAACCCTAGTCCGAAGGTAGGGTAACTGTACCCCGAGTTACCCTACAGAGTAGGGTAACTTTACCTGGACTCTCCGTCGAGTAATTCAGGGTAACTCCCAAATTGACTACTTGGGTTACCCTACAGAGTAGGGTAACCCCCAACCATTACTAGGACCTATGTACCTTTGGTATGGCCTAGCATGCCCGACTGAGGTACCTAACCACCGGTACCTCCACCGGTAGACCTAAGTCTACCGCCAGCCCTACCGCGGTAGTCTCTTGACTCCGGTATGGGTGTAGGTTTGGCTACTTGTAATAGTACTCAGTGGAGTCTCGTTACA
>VBSK01000361.1:0-10487 GCA_006112555.1 Tuber indicum
GTAAGCGGAATGCTCATGTTTGTGAGTACGGATCTAGAGTCGCCTAGCGCACGTTCGGACGATCTAAGACGCTGCTAACTTGAATAGTCGATGGCGGTTTATATTAAACCCATCACCGGAGCTGTCATAAACGTCTCAAGATTCAAATACTAAGGTATCTTGTGTATCTTTCAATTTACTGAGAACACTAGGGAATTTGTTTCAAATGAATTGATCACAATGAAGGAGGGGGTCATAACAAGATTAATATTCACTACAATACACAATATTCAAAACTTCTACAGTATCACAACAGTCACACTGGCCGAAACTGCTCGACATGACTCAAAATAACAACATGCAGTATGTCCACATGCCAATTGTTCCTGAAGGACATGTGCTCACCCAGGACACATGTACCAGCTTCCAGGTATTGCTTCTGGTGGGCGCGATTACCACTGTGAGGCCTAGCAGTCAAAAGGTCAGCCAATACAAGACGTGGCGGCAGTTCACCATGGACAATCCAGGGAGGAGCTTTATACGGCCTGGTGAAATACTGTCCAAAACCAGATTATTTATTATAATATAATTCATTACGCTTATGGAGCCAGAGGCTATGAAGCAGCAACTAACATACAAAATGGCACGCCACCCGCGCCTGGTCCCTGATATCCGTCTCCTAAATGTTAGTAGCAGCTTTTGATTGGACCCCCTGTCATAACGCTAACGACCCCTTTTACAAAATAAAATCCTCCCACCCGCCTTAAGCCTAACAAATAAAACAAAAGAAATACAAGTAAGAGGAAACCTAATTAGCCTTTGTCCGCCTCTCAGCAGCCACTTGGTTTGCCCCAGGTATGTTGCACACTCCTTGGAAGTTGCCATGTGAGGTTCGTTGCAGTTCTTGCACTTGATGGTGGTATGGATGCAGGCTTTGCCTTTGGTGGGACAATCAGACCTGCCGCAAGTGTGAAGGTAGGTAGGGTGCTCATGGGTGCAGATTGCACAGTAGGTAGTGCCCGTACACTGGGTAGGGTGGTGACCAAATGCAAGGCATCTGGAACACTGGGTGTCTGGGCAAAAGGTGAGGTAGCGTTGGACCTTAAACCTTTTACCAAAGAGTGAGAGGCCTCTGTTGAGGGCTTTATCTGTGCTGTCTTTGCCGGCAATAGTGATGACCATGGTAGATGCTGCTTTGCCTGTGCGTTGGGTGTCTGTGGTGAGCCACCTGGGTGGGCGCGGAAGGTGAATGCCAGTGTTGAACTCCTCAATCTCTGACTTGACAGTGTGGAACCCCTCAGGAGTAGAGGGGACTGAGGTGGGGATGCCGTGATGATGACCTTATGCCAACCTCATCTTGTCTGAGGCCAGTGGCGGCAGGTATGGTGGACCTTGCTGTTTCCTCAATTGCTGTTCTGTGTTGCTTGAGGACTTGGGCAGCCGTGATGTTGTCCTTAGTGAGAAGAAGGACATGGTGGTTTGGGGTGAACTCAATGGTTGCAATAAGAGGGTCCTTAATTGCAGTTTGAAAGCGTTCCTTATGGTGAGGGTTGGATGTCGTCAGGGAGTGCTGTGCCATCTCTCTCAATGACAATCGTACGGTCGCGTTTGGTCAAAACTGGAGTAGTGGCAGTTTTGTTTGGTGGGTGTGCTGGGGGCTTGCTAGGGAGGGTCCTGGCCGCTTTCTGGCCCAGGTTTGCTGTGGTGGGTGGGGGGGAGGGGGCTGGGTGTTCGCGAAGGTGGTGTTGCTATGCTGTGGTTGAGCAACAAGGTGTGCGACTTGAGAGGTAAGGGCTGCCACTTTGGCTTGGAGGTCTTTGGTGTCTGTAATGTGTCGTTCCTGCACTACTAGCATGTGTGCTTCCATGGCTTTGAGGGTATCTTTGAGTTCGCAGTAGCAGGTCTTCATGGTTTGTAGTTCCTCTTGTAGATAGGTGACGTGTTCATTGACTGCCTTTTCCCAGGCATCTTCTGAATCTGGTGGGGGTGCGACTGTCTGGACAGGGGAAGGGGTATCCTCTTCCATCTGGGTGTCGTCAGGCGAGGTGGGGAGGATTGATGTTCCCTGGTCTGGTGGGATTCTGGTAGTGAAAGGGGCTGGCAAGAGGGTTCTTGCCACCCCTACCCTTGCCCAAGGGTCTGCGCGACATCAAGGGGGTTGTATGAGGGACTCAGTTGATAGGGGTGATGGAATAACAAATAAAGTGGGATGATTTGTCTGTAAAAGTGGGGAAGAAGGATGGGTGAAGCGGTGATAATTGGTGTTGACCAATGAGGTGAGGGCTCGGCGAAAATTTGGTGTGGTTTTTTCTTTCGCTGTGGTTGTAACGGCAACGGAGTCTTAGTGCCCGTACACTGGGTAGGGTGGTGACCAAATGCCAGGCATCTGGAACACGGGTGTCTGGACCAAGGTGAGGTAGCGTTGGACCTTAAACCTTTTACCAAAGAGTGAGAGGCCTCTGTTGAGGGCTTTATCTGTGCTGTCTTTGCCGCAATAGTGATGACCATGGTAGAATGCTGCTTTGGCCCGTGCTTTGGGTGTCTGTGGTGAGCCACCTGGGTGGACGAGGAAGGTTTTATTATTAATTATAATTCATTACGCTTATGGAGCCAGAGGCTATGAAGCGGCAACTAACATACAAAATGGCACGCCACCCGTGCCTGGTCCCTGATATCCGTCTCCTAAATGTTAGTAGCAACTTTGATTGGACCCCCTGTCATAACGCTAACGACCCCTTTTACAAACGAAATCCTCCCACCCGCCTTAAGCCTAACAAATAAAACAATGAAATACAAGTAAGAGGAAACCTAATTAGCCTTTGTCCGCCTCTCAGCAGCCACTTGGTTTGCCGCCAGGTATGTTGCACACTCCTGGAAGTTGCCATGTGAGGTTCGTTGCAGTTCTTGCACTTGATGGTGGTATGGATGTAGGCTTTGCCTTTGGTGGGACAATCAGACCTGCCGCAAGTGTGAAGGTAGGTAGGGGCTCATTGGGCAGATTGCACAGTAGGTAGTGCCCGTACACTGGGTAGGGTGGTGACCAAATGCAAGGCATCTGGAACACTGGGTGTCTGGGCCAAAGGTGAGGTAGCGTTGGACCTTAAACCTTTTACCAAAGAGTGAGAGGCCCTCTGTTGAGGGCTTTATCTGTGCTGTCTTTGCCGGCAATAGTGATGACCATGGTAGATGCTGCTTTGCCGTGCGTTGGGTGTCTGTGGTGAGCCCTGGGTGGGCGGGGGGGAAGGTGAATGCCAGTGTTGAACTAACTCCTCAATCTCTGACTTGACAGTGTGGAACCCTCAGGAGTAGAGGGGACTGAGGTGGGGATGCCGTGGATGATGACCTTATGCCAAACTTCATCTTGTCTGAGGCCAGTGGCGGCAGGTATGGTGGATCTTGCTGTCTCCTCAATTGCTCTGTGTTGCTTGAGGACTTGGGCAGCCGTGATGTTGTCCTTAGTGAGAAAAGACATGGTGGTTTGGGGTGAACTCAATGGTTGCAATAAGAGGTCTCTTAATTGCAGTGTTGAAGGCGTTCCTTATGGTGAGGGTGTGGATGTCGTCAGGGAGTGCTGTGCCATCTCTCTCAATGACAATCGTACGGTCGCGTTTGGTCAAAACTGGAGTAGTGGCATTTGTTTGGTGAGTGTGCTGGGGGCTTGCTAGGGAGGGTCCTGGCCGCTTTCTGGGCCCAGGTTTGCTGTGGTGGGTGGGTGGGAGGGGGTTGGGTGTTCGCGAAGGTGGTGTTGCTATGCTGTGTGGTTGAGCAACAAGGTGTGCGACTTGAGAGGTAAGGGCTGCCACTTTGGCTTGGAGGTCTTTGGTGTCTGTAATGTGTCGTTCCTGCACTACTAGCATGTGTGCTTCCATGGCTTTGAGGGTATCTTTGAGTTCGCAGTAGCAGGTCTTCATGGTTTGTAGTTCCTCTTGTAGATAGGTGACGTGTTCATTGACTGCCTTTTCCCAGGCATCTTCTGAATCTGGTGGGGGTGCGACTGTTTGGACAGGGGAAGGGGTATCCTCTTCCATCTGGTGTCGTCAGGCGAGGTGGGGAGGATTGATGTCCTCTGGTCTGGTGGGATTCTGGTAGGTGAAAGGGGCTGGCAAGAGGGTTCTTGCCACCCCTACCCTTGCCCAAGGGTCTGCGTGACATCAAGGGGGTTGTATGAGGGACTCAGTTGATAGGGGTGATGGAATAACAAATAAAGTGGGATGATTGTCTGTAAAAGTGGGGAAAAAGGATGGGTGAAGCGGTGATAATTGGTGGTTGACCAATGAGGTGAGGGCTCGGCGAAAAATTTGGTGTGTTTTTTCTTTCGCTGTGGTTGTAACGGCAACGGAGTCGGACGAGGAAGGTGAATGCCAGTGTTGAACTCCTCAATTTCTGACTTGACAGTGTGGAACCCTTCAGGAGTTGAAGGGACTGAGGTGGGGATGCCGTGGATGATGACCTTATGCCAAACTTCATCTTGTCTGAGGCCAGTGGCGGCAGGTATGGTGGATCTTGCTGTTTCCTCAATTGCTGTTCTGCGTTGCTTGAGGACTTGGGCAGCCCTGATGTTGTCCTTAGTGAAAGAAGGACATGGTGGTTTGGGGGTGAACTCAATGGTTGCAACAAGAGGCTTCTTAATTGCAGTGTTGAAGGCGTTTCGTATGGTAAGGGGCGTTGATGTCATCTGGGAGTGCTGTGCCATCCTCTCAATGACAATCGTACGGTCGCGTTTGGTCAAAACTGTAGCTGTGGCAGTCTTGCTGGGTGAGGTGCTGTAGGCTTGCTGGGGAGGTTCTTGCCGCTTTCTGGGCCCAGGTTTGCTGTGCTGGTTGGGTGGTAGGGGGGTGGGGTGTTCGCAAAGGTAGTGTTACTATGCTGGGGCTGGGCAACAAGGTGCGCGACTTGGGAGGTGAGGGCTGCCAGTTTGGCTTGCAGGTCTTTGGTGTCTGCAATGTGTCGTTCCTGAACTACCAGCATGTGTGTTTCCATAGCTTTGAATGTATCCTTGAGTTCGCAGTAGCAGGTCTTCATGGTTTGTAGCTCTTCTTGTAGATAGGTGACATGTTGTTGACTGCCTGTTCCCAGGCATCTTCTGTAGCAGGTGGAGGGGCGACAGTCTGGACAGGGGAAGGAACGTCTTCTTCCATCTGGGTGTCGTCTGGAGAGGTGGGGAGGATTGATGTTCCTCTAGTTTGGTGCGATTCTGGTAGGTGGAAGGGGCTGGCAAGAGGGTTTTTGCCACCCCTGCCCTTGCCCAGACGTCATAAAGACGACATCAAGGGTGTAGGAGGGACTCCGTTGATACAGGTGATGAAATAGCAAATAAAGTGGGATGATTTGTCTGTAAAAGTGGGGAAAGGGGCCGGTGAAGCGGTGAGAATTGGTGGTTGACCAATGAGGTGGGGGCTCGGTGAAAAATTTGGTGTGGTTTTTTCTTTCGCTGTGGTCGTAACGGCAACGGGGTCTTTTTGGCAGGATGCACTGGCAAATCTGGCTCAGCTTATCATACGGATCCATGTCAGGTAGAGAGCATACCAGGGTACTCGCCTCATTCCCAGGGGCTGATGCAGTTGAGGATGATGAGGATCCGCAGGGATACCTGTTGGACAGATGCGCTACATGGTTGATGTCGCCTGCTGCCAAGACTAACAAGAGTGCACCTCAAAAGGTTTTATCACTTTGACGATGCAATCACATTTTCTTTTTCAATTTAATTGTATATCACACGAAAAATCTGTTGTCACTCTGAGGACATTTTTCTACTGCCATTAGTGTAGAGTATAATGTCCATGAAATGTGTCTTCTATGATATCTGTGACCACAATTGCATGGAAGAACTGCACTACAGGGCTCTGTGTATGCCTCTTAGCTTCAGAAGGATTTTGAGGCTTGTCTCTTGGCGTCCACATTAGCAATAGGCCCGGGCCACAAGATTATCTTGAGCACATTAGTGCAAAAATCCATGATGCTCCACTGGGAACTTGGATCCTATTACGATGGTTAGAAAAAAAATTTATTCGTCAAGAATAATTTACTATGTTATCCCAGCGGAGGGCAAATTGACATCCGATGACTGTGAGGTTGTAACACATCCTCCTGTTTTTCCGTATGCTCCCCCTTAGTGTTGTTTGCCTGCGGACGTCTGTTAACATCAGAATCAGTGTGGGGCTCAAAAATCTGTACCTTAGATGACATCTCTTAGCGTTCTCATTAAGGTTAGGCCACAAAGGTATCTCGCACACGTTAGTGCAAAAATCCCATGATGCCCTACTAGGAACCCAGACCAGATCACAATAGTTAGATATACAATTTATACGTCAGGAATAATTTACTATGTTGTTCCAGCGTGACGTCCGACAACCACGACGTTCTAAAAACACATCCTATAGTTTTTCCATGTAAAGCCCTCCTTGGCGTCATTTGCCTCACCCTAGTCCTAGCTGTCGTATCTTCCTTATCCCCCTAATCCTGGTTGTCGTCTCTTCCTTATCCCCCTAACCCTGGTTGTCGTCTCTCCTTATCCCCCTAGCCTTGGTTGTTATTGGAATTTGTGAATGGTACGATCTTAATAGTAATTGGATTATACCGATGCAATATTAAGAATATATTGCAGGCACGTTTCTAGGGAAGAGGTAAGAGGTATGAAGGCAGATTGGTAGAGATTCTTGTCCTTAATTCTCTTATAACGAAGCGAGCGGTAGTGTCTATTTATACAGGTTTGCATCCTCCGCGTAAACTCCAGGTAACAAAGAGAATATTATAGGGAGAAACATAAGTGCGACTGTGTAAACAATAACATAAGTCGGAACAACCTAAGGGTGAACTTGTTTGACCCTGAGAATCTGCCACGATATTTCCATAAAACATGCGTGAATCTCAGAGGGTGTGAGGGTAATTACAGTAAGTCTGAAGAAAATAATCACGGCTGTAAAGTCCGAGAAAATACGTAAGATGATGAAATATCCTGTAAACCAAAGAAAGTAACACATGTGTAAATCCCCAATTGTTATCACCAAATAGTAATGAAATAAAGGTAAGAAACATATCCTAACTGTAGTAATGTATGCGGTGTTTAGGTATGCCGAGACGCTAACTAAGTGAGAGAGAATATACGCTATTATCAAGGAAATATAGCTTATGAAATGAATCAAGAAAGTTCAACAGTTGTCTCCCCTTCCTCCCTTCAACCTTCAACCCAACCCTTCTGCCCCCACCACGACCACCACCCTTCACCACCGATCAATTGTCCTTGAGATTGCTGGCTCTACGCCAATATATCTCTGCTCGATGTCTTCCCCCCCCTGTAACGGGAGCTCCCTCTGGGAAGATGGATCCCAAGGTTGCAACCGCATTGAAGTATTCTTCAGAAGTAAAGATAAAGATAATCTACTGTAGAGTTGAAAAAAATAAAACGGTAAAACTTAATATCGTTAAGTTACAGCTTTCCTCAATTAAGTCCTGATCTCGAGAGGTAGTTGATTGCCAGAGTAGAGGAGATCTTGCATATACTTGAGTAGGTTTGGTATGCTGCCAGTTACTCCCCATCACTACTCTGCTTTTGTGAGCACCCAACTCCTGTGGGCTATCTATCCAACCCCTACAGGTCAGACCAAGATTCCCCATAGCGAGCTAGACCACTCAGTGGTTTTCTAACATCTGCCCAATAGAAGTGTTTTAGCTGCTACATCTCCAATGCAACCGCAGGAGTAAAAGCTCTTCATATCTCGGTCATGTCAGTGGCGAGCTGTCATGCCCATGCGGATACTATACCAACTATGGAACTCTCTACCCATATACACTTAGTCTTCTGCAAGCATTCGCGGCCTTTGAACATATATCCGGTTCTACTCATTTCTATATCATTCCGGAAGATAGCCACGTAGCTCCCCCGATTGACCACTCCAGATATTGACTACCAATAGGCGCTACCTACAGTTAACTCTCCTAGAAGTAGGTCTTATCGTGACCTTGGACTAGTGTTTCAGGGTCCTTAATGATTCTCCAATACTATTACTCTTTCGGGGCAATGGACTTAGGTTACCTCGTCTACTAGCATCCGGTAACCTCACATGCTACCTTTGACTTCAAAGCAGTATTACTCTGTCAGTTTTGGTCCGTTTTACATGAAACCACCTGGAGGCCATTCTCCAGGTTCTCCTCTTCCCCACATGTATGCTGCAGACAGCTTCCAGTTGGAAGGACGGCGTGAGTGCATACGGAGTTACGGCAACAGCTCCACTTGGAGACTTTTCCTAGACTTACAGCAACTCTTCAGGCTGTAGCACATGATGCTAGGGCCTTATAGCGGGGCTGGAGGAGGGTGCTAGTAACCACATCTCCAAGTTACAGCTTGTCTAGAGCTCAACTGGCTGTGCAGGAATGATCCGCACACCTAGGATTCGAACACCCTATGTAGCTTCGCGTGACAAACAATCTAGCAACTCCCCCGAAGTCCTGCGTAACAAGTTACTTTCAAGGTAGGGTAACTTGACTCCATAGCAGGGTAACCCATAGCCTAAGGCAGGGTAACCTGAGTCCGAAGGTAGGGTAACTCTACCTGGACTCTCCGTCGAGTAATTCAGCGTAACTCCCAAATTGACTACTAGGGTTACACTCCAGAGTAGGGTAACCCCCAACCTTTATTAGCACCTATGTACCTTTGGTATGGTCTAGCATGTCAGGCTGAGGTGCCTAACCACGGACACCTCCACTTGGTGGACATAAGTCTACTGCCATCCCCATCACGGTAGTCTCTTGACACCAGTATGGGTATAGGTTTGGCTACTTGTAATAGTACTCAGTGAGTCTCGTTACACCCCGCTTCCGATGTCTTTTTTTTTTTTTTAAAAAAAAAAAACAAACAACAAAAAAAAACATGACGCCTTCCGGGTCCCAGAGACCACCAGTGCCACTCCTAAGGTAAACTCTGATCAGATCATCACTTCAGACCCATATTCACTAATCATTTTACTTACTTAGACGAAACTCCGCCTCAGCTCACCAAAGCGACGTAAGGAGAGGCAAACGGCCAGCGGCCCACCCCCCTGAGGCGGATGTCCGAGAAGCAAACGCCAGGCCGTGGGTGAACATCAAGCTTCGAAGCACCTGTTTGAGCCGGCTGTGGAGGACTCGCAGTGAGTGAAAATCCCAACCCATTCATTGTAATTAGAGACTCATAAACTAACTTGTTCTACTTGGATCAGGGGGGCGCTTCAGTGACATAGCATACGCCAAAATGGTATGAGTTCTGGAATCCTCGCGCCACTACTGCACTATATAGAGCGTGGCACGAGCAGATCCAGTCCTACATTACAGCGCGCTCCGCGGACCCGCGGCTGACTGACTCAACAAATTGGGTTGGTCATTGCTTGAGCCTGCACCCTTCCCCCTGTCGCGGACCGGATCCAGCTTGTTCTGGGCAAGCACCGGGCCAATGACGTTGGGGAAGTCTTTCATCATCTTAAGATCTTGGTCAGGGATATGGCCAAGAAACTTCGGATGATGAAACTAGCGAATTATCGAGGAGTGGGCCGTGATGGGGAAGGAGGTTCAACCTACACGTAAGTATCTCTGTCCTTCTTGGCACGAATTCTGGTACTAATATATCTTGTCAGTTGCCCAACCCAATTGGTCCTCGCTGGAGGGGTACGCCAAATGATGGCCACCCATTCCTTGCCTACCCCTGGTGTTCCGAGAACCCTGACCAGGGGGTGGCCTGTGGGGTCCTGGACCCACCTAGCATCGAAAAGGTGCTCGGGGTGGTCAGAGGCCAGCGTGTGGAGGAGCAATCGGGTGCTCCGGCTATCTCAATGGGACGTCTGGTCCGGGAGCACGCGGTCTTAGTCGTTCGCCCCACCAATCTACTACCCACTCGATGAGCTCATCTTTTTATATAATGATAATGATGTCCGGGCGTGGGTTCTTGCCAATGATGGCAAGGCCCCATGGACATTATAGTCCTGGAGCCGGGTCCGGGTCAGGAGGACGGTGACCAGACTCCAAAGCCTGCCAACAGCTGACATGCTTTTCGTGACCGCAAGGTCGGGGATCATTGTTGGCAAGTGGGAGATATCGGTGGCGGCACACTGGAGGAAGAGGAGGAGTAGGTAGAGAAGAAAGCAGGAGAGGGGGAGTGGTCCTTAGGGGAGGATGAGTCAAGGGAGGAGTGGGAGAAGGACACCATGGAGCCCGACAACGAGCTGACCTAGGAGGATTCGGTTATACCAACTTTATTGACTTTGTAAGTGGTTAAAGCCCTGATTGCAATTAATATCTTGAATCGAACTCTTTAGCTCAAATTGGATATAGGACGAAGTACTGAACAATCCCCCCCCTGAAGACCGTTGCGCAGCACACATCTGGCCCGGGTTCCTGACGATTTAATTACTATTATTATTATATCTCATTACGCTTATGCAGCCAGAGGCTATGAAGCGGCAACTAACATACAAATGGCACGCCACCCGCACCTGGTCCCTGATATCCGTCTCCTAAATGTTAGTAGCAACTTTTGATTG